>JBCNJP010000007.1:1004840-1040623 GCA_039602395.1 Deinandra increscens subsp. villosa
GAAACAGGACTGACTGATTAGCACATCACATACATATTTAAGTATGCGATTTAAATCCCTAGTGAAAGACAACCAAAAAAAGATTACAACCTATATATTTATGTAATGCAGTATCACTAATCACTCTTTCTAATCACTCTTTCAAAACAAAACAAATTAATCGAAGAAGAACGAAACGCCTATTCATTAATTTGTTTAGGCGTGCAAAACTGAAGATCAACAACGAAGAATCAGAAGAAATCGAAGAAGGGAACGCCTAAAGAAACCCTATGTACACAATCATCGATCCGTTGCACCAACGAATAAACAAACAAAGAAATCGAAATCGAAATCGAAATCGAAATCAAGATGTAGAGGCTGAAACTTACCGTGCAAGAATGGACGTACAAAAATCGTCAAACACAAACTGGTCGCCTCCGTCGAATGTAAGTAGATACATTCGGATACCAGCGAAGCGAATGTAAAGTAGATACGGATACCCTCGAATGAACGAACCATCAATCAGACACATTTTATATTTTATTCCTTTTAAATTAATTAATTAAACACCTTACTATGTTTTTACTTAATAATAATTTATATGTGATAACTTTTTTAAAAAATCTAAATACACACCACTTTATAATTCTTTTTTCTGAACATTTTAACCTAAGTTTTATTAAAAACAACGTTGTCTTTTAAAAATCAATTAAGTCCCGTAACGGATTTTCTATAGCTCTTAAAAAATAATGAAAGTTGAAGAAAATTTTTTAATTGAATGGTTAAAAATATTATAAAAAAGAAGAGTTCAAATAAATAGAGTTTTGACTTTTGTAGTAGGAGAGAAAATGCAAGTAATTATATAAACTTTTAAAAAGCTCGAGTTCAAAAGAAGTCTTTAAACTTGTACAATTTAATAAAAAAGTTTTTTTTTTAAATAAAACTTAAAACAAGTTTTTAAAATATTAGAAATAAAAAGTATGATCGATTTTTAATATTAGAAAAAACTTTATAAAAAAAGCATAAGATTGTTTGCTAAAAAAACATATCCAGATAAAAAGCTTAAAATAAAAGTATACATTTTTTAAAAGATATTAGTTATCAAAAATAGATACGGAGTAAAACATTACATATGCGAGTGAATTGTATGTCGAGAGAGGCTTTGAGGTTTGATATGAATATATTTTGCTGAGATTTGATGTTTGAGGTTTGAGATTTGAGCGGGTGGGAGGAGGGAAGAGTAGTAGATGAAAATACTAGGAAGACATTGACGAATCTTAAATATTAGAAAAAAAATATATTGAAAATTAACATAAGTTTATGCATTATTTGTTAATAATAGTTAATATTAAAGTTTAAAAATAAAATTACAGATTGTAATAATAAATTGTATACATTTGTGATAAACAGTATAAATAAAATTATAAATATTAAAAATTCAAAAAGTATAACTATACTTGTTTTAAAAATTTTGAGAAAAGATAAGTTGTTGTTTTTTTCACGTTTATTTCCCCTTATAGCATTAATCAAACGAAGCGATTACAAAGCAGTGGGGGGTAACCGGGCAACAAGCTGCGCCGTAACCCCCTTCTGTATAGCGAAACCAATCCTACTAAAAATAAAATTTTGAGCTTTTGGTGACGACAAATTACAATGTACGACCCGCTGAACCCTGCGTAGAAATTCGACCGCCTCCGGGGCAAGAAACCCAAAGGTGTCGAAAGCAAAGGGAATAAACACGTGTTGATTTTCAATGCAGGCTTGCTCGTGTTTAGCAACTTTGCCGGATTCCGCCTTCAGAGCCGCTTGTCCCGCAGAAAACCCATTGTCCCGAAGCCCAACAAGAAGGGACACCCCGGTAAGGTCAACACATGTGTGTTTCCCTCCAGCCCAGCCAACACACAAGGACATCAGCTGGTCGTAAAGTAGATCTCCCCTCAAGAGGATTGGTCAAAAAGTTCACCGGGGCCTCCTTTTTAGCAGAAATCCCCGCACGTTTCAGAACGTCAAACAAAACATCCCTGACCCAGTCATGTCGTTATTTGAAACCAGGCAGTTCCTTACAATGGACGGCATGCTCACCAAAAGTGTCCAAACAAGCTTTGCGGCACACGGGGCAGGGTTCATCATCAGAAAAGATAGGGATCATGAGCCTATACTTGAGGATAACCCGGTATTCCACAGCCGACATATGTTGGCTCAAACCTTCGATGGGGATGACGTTCAGGAAATCTTGAGCTCGAGGAGCACGGAGACAGGCAAACACAGCTTTTTGGCGAGGGGATAGGGCAAACTCCATTTCTAAACTCTGGGCAATTTTACTAAAAAAGGCACTCGCCAGAGTATCCTGAGATGTAGAGGGGAATGTCCTTGCTAGAAAAACCGCCAAGATCAAAAACAAGAAGTAAAGTGCGTAGATGTCACACCCCGAGAATGGCTGAATGTGGGCATGTGACTGATTTGGCATCATGGTCATGGTTATGAATGATTGACATCTAAGTGAACGTTTAGAAAAGTCATTTGTCTTTTAAAACATAAGTTTTAACATTTATCAAATATTTAAAATAGTGGCAGCGGAAAATAGTAGTGGAAGTACATGTTAAGTTTCAAAAGACAACTTTATGAGATTTTAAATCATGACAACCCTAAGGTGCAATGTGACTAAATCTCCCAAGTGAAATGCATGAACACGCGGCAAGCAGACCATGATATGAGACAAGCAGGATCTATGCAGAAAGACATTGAATTTCATCCTTAATCACCTGAGAATTCAAGAAATTTAAAAAGTCAACAGAATTGTTGGTGAGTTCACAGGTTTGATGACACATGAAAATGTTTGAACAGTGTTTGAATCAATGTTTGAAACGATGTTTGAAATGTTTGGCCGTCATGATATTATTTTTTTGTTGATTCTGATGTTGTAAAGATTAAGCATGAACCTTGAATTTAAAAACTAACTGTTTACCCACTCCTGGTGTCCAACCCCATGTACACCGAATGACCAGAATAACAAATGTACCCCTTGACTATTTCCGTGGAGTCAGGACTGGAGCGACCAAGTCGGGACAGGGTCGTCAACCCAAATAGATCTATTCACAAGCTATCGTTTCGAATGAACTAATTGAATTCAATTAATAGTGGGACTTAGGCATATAACATGAATCAACATGAATACACAGATTGGGGTTTATGAAAAGAACATGCAATCAGTACGTCTTACAGAAATCATAATATCAGACAAAATGAAATTTGAATTGGCATTCATTGAATTCTCCCCCATAGTTTAGAAAACTGAAATAAGTAAAAGGGGCCGTGAAACTCACTTGATATGAAGATGGTCTGACAGATATGAATTGAATGAAGTAGCCTAGCAAGCGTCTACAATGTAATATTAAGACGTCTTAGGGGTCTGGCTATATGGGTTAGTGAATACGTCACCCAATGTTCAAGGTTAAGTCTCGACTGTTATTACCCGATGAAAGAGATGGAAATCCTAGGATATTATTTATTGGCTAATAAATAATATTATAGTTGATGGAATGTATTATTTATTTGAATAAATAAATAATAATTGAATTTTCGCGTTTGAAATATATATTGAATAATATATGTTATTTTTCATAAATCGTCACGTATATTTAATTTATTAAATATTTGTAAGGTTTTGAACCCTTTTGATTAATAAATAAATCTTTCATTTATTAACGTTTGAACGCGCACATTATACTGCGCGTCAATACACGGTACATGTCGCGTTTTATGAAAAAGAATTTAGACACTTGAAAATATGTCTATTTGTATGAAGAAATGTTTCCAAAAATATATGATATTATATTTTTGTAAGATATAAGTGTGGGTTTGTCCGGTAGTTAACCGGTTTCACCGGTTTGACCGATTTGACTCGTTTAATGACCTTTTAAGTTTCCTTAACACTTAGGATTTGTCATTAGACTTGTTTTAATGTGGTTTAGGGTTTTAAGTTGACAAGTGTGCCGGTGGAAGTTTAACTTGTAAAATTGACATTTTCGAGTTACCGAAAGTTACAGTTTTGGTCCGGTTTGCTTCTAAAACATATTTTTCCACTTTGAAACTTTGGGAAACACTTTTATATGTCAAAATAAGCATGTTTTATGTTCTGGACCAGATCCAACTTTTGTTCAAAAATAAGTTATATTTTCCGTCGAAATGTCGTAGTACGGTATTCGATTGTTCCGTTTTCAAGCGTTTAACTTCTCGAATCGTTTTGTAAGTTTGAGACATAATCTTGGCAGCCCTAAATCATCCATTACAAGTCCTAAGTGGTCATTTGTTGGTCACAAGGATTTTTACTTAATTTCTTTATGAAGATGAATGATATTTTATCATAAAAATTCCATTTTTACATTTCTTTGAAATTTCATGGTCCCACCTTTAAATAACAAATTTTATGACTAAAAACCATCTTACAACATGTTTGGTTCAAGATTTGGAGTTTAAGTCATGAGGCGTTTTCAAGATTGCAAAATATATATGTTTTATGGTAACTATATTTTTATGACACATAAAATGAGTGTCATCTCTTACCACTTTTAACATAGTATATATTTCATCTAAAACTTTATTTCCAAACATTATATTTATGAATTTTCTTTTTTTCACCAAATCAAACATACTAAATTATTTAAAACTTATAATATGTTATGATTTATAAACTTTGAAACCAATGTAAAGCTTTTTAACATAGACATACATGTTATGTTAATATTTTTCTAAGTAATTGTTCAAACAATATTCTAGTTTCCATCAAAGGCATATATTGCTACTAACATTCAAGATTGTTAGTAAATCATCCAACAACACAATCAAGACTTAATCATGAACATGAATTTGTGACATTATATGAACAAATCATGGAATAAGTTAAGAAAAGAAAGAGGTTTCCTCACTTAAGCTTAAACCGGATCGGTAAAGACTTGATGGGTTGTTGATTTAGCTTCCAAGTTTAGCTCCTAAACCCAACCTTGATCTTTGATTAGGAAGAAGGTGGTGAAATAAAAGATGAAACATCATGGATATGATGAAAGAAACAAAAGGTTAGTGGGGTTGTTCTTGATAGATTTTTGAAAGAAAATGAAAGAATAATGATGAAATAAGAATGAGAAATGGATTACCTTGACCAAAGAAGGTATGAGGGACTTGAATTGAGTGGTGGATGATGGTAAAAAGTGGTGGTGGTGGTGGTTTGAAAAGAGGCCGAGAGATAGAGGGAATGAAAGAGAGAAATGTGGGTGTTTGTTCTTGAAGTGTTAAGTGAGAAATGAGGTGTTTAAATGTTATAAAAAGGAGGTTAAGTGGTGGCTTGGTCTCGGTTTTAAGTGAACCGAATAAGGTTCGGTTGGTGTTGGTTCGAACCAAGAAAAGAAGAAGTGGGGAGATGGGCTTGAACCTCTTGAACTTGTGTTGAAAAAATGATCACATGATGGTGGCTTTTGTGGGTGTGGGAGCCGGTTCAAGGAAGAGAAGGAGAGGGGACAAGGTGGCAAATTGGTGGCTAAGGGGACAAGAGTGTCAAGTGTGTAAGTGGTTAAATGTATTAACCAATGGATCAAGGTCTTGTTATGTACTTTAGGAGGCAAAGTTGTCTAATATCATCTAGACATGTAGTGGAATCTAGGTGCAACATAAAATAGACATGTGATGCTTGATTTTGTAACCAACTAGACTTTAGGAGATTTGGTTCAACTAAATAATAGTTGATGGTTTAGTTAGGGGAAAGGTTAAAGGGGCCGATTTTGTGGACTATGTACCAAAAAAAAAGTTAAATAAATATGATGATGGAGATGGGATTCGAACCGGCTGGAAACAAAGAGAAAGAAAGAATAGAAATCGGGTGTGGCCCGATTAGAAACCAAAGAAGAAGGAACCGGGCTCGGCCCAAAAGAAAAAAGAAGGAAAGGATGAATGGGCCTTGGCCCAACCGAAGGAAAAGAAAAAGAAAGGGAAGAGTGGGCTGCGGCCCAACTCGGGAAGAAAAGAAAGGAGGAAAAGAAAAGGAGGACTTGGGCCAGTAGGCCCATTGGGCTCAGTGGGCTGAACCGGGTCTCGGGTCGGGTCGGGTTGAGTCCGGGTCAATCCAACGAGTCCAACGACACTTCGTTTGAGTCAAAAGGGTAAACGAGTGAAAAGTCGGTTTTTGGCTTGAGAACGGATGATTTATATATAAATATAAATCAATAAAGTAAATGAATAAGTGTCGCGTTTAATTTTCAATGAACGGGAATGTCACATGTCTGGATTGTTTGTCGTTTTGATTATGCACAATGACGTACTAAAGTTTAGAAATAAAAATTTCACTCGACATGAGCGTTTATTGTTTGGAATTTCGGTGACAATGTTTTGTGTTTTTAGATGGAAATAATGTTTGGACTTTTTGAAGTAGTTGTAGGAATAAAACTAATTATTGTGTGAAATGGATTGTCGTTCGAATGAACGTTATGTTTGGATTACGTCGGACACAACGTGATAGTTTTGAATTTGACGTTTGAATCTAACCGAATGTTAAGATTATTTTTGTCGAGGTCAAATAATGTTTTGAATAAAATGAATGTAAACTTTTGTTTTGAACAGAATGAATTCGTCATTTGAATAAATGACTTGTTTTGAACACGTTACGGCGTAACATAATGTTATGTAAATATAAAATGAATATTTTATATTTTTATTATTGAAGTTCTAGCTTGAATAAACACAGAACTTTAAGTCGATTTCCACTACGGGTAAATGTTGCCGGACCTAATTGTCTATGTTCGCACGTAAGTTCACCTAATTTAAATAAATTAAGCCTAATGCACATAGATAATCAGATAATTGCACGTTAATATAATATTAAAGTTAACCTGGAATATACGGGTTGTCACATACTCCCCCGGTTAGAGAAATTTTGTCCCGAAATTTAGTCTTGAACACCGGAGTTAGCATCATTGGCAAAGACATGCGGATACCTTTTAACGTATTTGATCTTCTCGTTCCCATGTGAATTCAGGACCTTGACGTGAGTCCAATGAGCTTTCACAATAGGATTTCTGACGTTGCTTTAATCGCTTAACCTTACGGTCGCAGATTTCAGTAGGAGTTTTGATGAAATGAAGACGATCGTCAATCTCAATCTCGTCCATAGGAATGACAGCAGATTCGTTAGACAGACACTTTTCAAGTTGCTGACATGAAATGCATCGTGAACTTTTCTAAGTTCAGGCGGCAACTGAAGGTGTTATGCTACCGGTCTAATCTTCTTAATGAATTCAAAGAAATCATTGTAGCGAAGGTTTAAATTATCACACTTTCCAAAATGATTAACACCTTTCCATGGTGCTACGTTCGGAAGTGAATAACACCTTACAAGGATCGCGTGATCCGAGGATTGCCACGGGTATACGAATGAAGTGGAGTTGATTGGCTATCAAGAATGGTTCTTTATGAAGATGAGCGTTGGTCATTTAGATGTATAGGATTCTGAATTAGAAGTTCTAGACTAGGCATAATCACTCACGCAATAAGTTCCACCAGGATTTTCATGCAGTTCAGATTACAATTATGTGTGCACCCACAACTGTGATTTGTCTCGCATGATCAGCCTAGGTTTCACCTATTCTGAGTTTTCAGCTCTTGTCAGAACATGGAATGTGTTGGGGACAATGTTAAGCTCATGAGATAGCTTAGGGCGATTAACTATCGGTCGGATTTTTACTAGCATCTCGAAAGTTCCAAATCACATTAGTGACAGGAAGGCGGCTTTGAATTTTAGTGTGATAGCTGTTGCTATATGAAAGCTCAGCTAAAGGTAGATGGTCATCCAAACCATTACCAAAATCAATCACACAAACACAAAGCATGTCCTAAAGGGTTTGAAACATTCTCTCGCTTTGACCATCTATTTGTGGATGATAGGTTGTACTCATGTCGATACGAGTACCCAAAGCTTTCCGAAGAGGTTTCCAAAATCTAGCGGTAAAACGAATATCTCGATCAGAGATGATAAAGACAGGTACTTCGTGGCGAGATACCATCTCCTTCATGTGGATTTTGGTAGGTTGCTCGGTGGTATAGAATTTCTGGATATGTAGGAAGTGAGCAGACTTACTCAAGCGGTCTACGATTACCCCAATCGTATTATTTTTGAATTGGGTCCTTGGAAAATTGGTAATGAAATTCATGGAGATTTCTTCCCATTTCTATTACGGGGTTTTCGGTTGAATGAGTAAACCAGAGGGCTTTTGGTATTCGGCTTTGACTTTTGCGCAAGTCAGAGACTTACCAACGTATGTGGTAATTTCAGCCTTCGTGTTAGGTCACCAATACAACTCTTTCAAACCATGATACGTTTTATCTCAAGCAGGATGAATAGAATACCTAGACTTATGGGCTTCATTTAGGACCTATTTCTTTACAGAACCGAAATTTGGCATCCAGATTCTATCCCTGGAGTAGAATGCTCCATCAGGCTTCTTGAAGGAGAGATATGAGGTTGGATTGAATAGTCAATCTAAGGGCACGAAAGCGAAGAGGTTTCACTCGATCCTTCCAGCTAAATGCGTCGTCGACTACATTAGCTTTACCAGGATGGTAACGGATTTCACAATCATAATCGTTGTGTAGTTCTACCCAACGACGTTGTCTCATTTTAAGCTCTTTTTGATTGAGTATTTGCCGAAGGCATTTGCGGTCAACGTATATCGTACACTTTGTACCATAGAGATAATGTCTCCAAATCTTTAGAGCAAAACAGCTGCTCCGAGTTCAAGATTGTGAGTCGAGTAATTTCTTTCATGAGGTTTCAATTGGCGGGAGACATAGACGATGACTTTATTTCATTGCATAAGCACACATCCTAAGCCTTGGCGGGATGCGTCGCAGTATGCCATGAAATCATTCGTTCCTTCAGGCAAGGACAGAATTGGTGCATTACGCAACTTCCGCTTTTACAATTAAAAGGCAGACTCAACTTTAGATTCCAAGACAAACTTCTCGTCTTACCGGTGAGAGCAGTCAGCGGTTGAGCTATCTTGAAAAGTTTTCGATAAACCTTCGGTAGTATCCAGCAAGACCTAGGAATTGACGGATTCTAGATGGAGTAGATCAAGATACCGTGGATGAACACAATAACAACTTGTCCAAGTATGGCTTGCACACCCAATTCACCAAGTCCATGAATATGGCTGGTGCATTTTTCAAGCCAAACAGCATCTCTAAAGACTCACATTGACTATAACGAATTCTGAAAGCAGTCTCGCAATGACTTCTTCACGAACTCTTGACTGATGATAACCGGACCGCAGATCAATCCTTGAATAATAGATTGATCCCTGAGGCTAGTCGAACGGGTAGTCGATCCTTGGAAATGGATAACGGTTCTTCACAGTTAACTTGTTCAGCTCGCGATAGTCGATATGCATGTGGAAAGATCCATCTTTCTTTTTAATGAAAGAACAGGAGGACCCCAGGGGAGTGACCGGGTCGAATGAATTCTTTATCCAATACTTCTTGCAACTGATTGGACAATTCCTGCATTGCAGGAGGGGTAAGGCGATTGGGAGGACGGGCTACAGGGGCAGCACCTAGAACAAGATCGATTCGGAACTCTAATTGCCTAGCCGGCGACAGGCCTGGCAAATCTTCAGGGAATACTTCAGGAATTTCGTGGGCGATGCGGACATCCTTCAGTGGCTTCTCTTTTGATTCTGCTTGGCGACGTGTGCCAGGATGGCATGACCTCCCTTACGAATTTTATTTAAAAAAAATCGATGGTAAATTTCAAAAATGGAATTTATTTCTTTAAATAAGCTTCAAGTAAAAATTTAATAAAACATAATTTTATTCAAATAACATAAATTATCGATTAAAAATTGAAATAAAAAAACATAATTTTATTTAAAAAGAAAGCATTAAAAATAAAGTCTAGTGACTTATAAGCTTAGATAACATTTTAAAAACATAATTTCTAAAATAACATTTAAAAAACGTAAATTTAAATAACATTGCTATTACATTCGCTAGATCCATTCTACATAATTAATTTTCTTTTATTTTGGCGAATAAGTTTCATAATGGGAGAATACCAGCGGCGAATACCATATTTTCTTAATATTTTATTAACAATTCCGGCGAATACGGTTGGTGAATACTATTGAAATTGGCGAATGATTATAAGAAATGGCGAGTGATTATATGAAATAGAGAATAGGATTGGCGAATATCAACAAAAAAAATTAGGTGTCAATATCTTATTGGTTAGATATTTTGGTAAAAAGCCTAATCAAAGGCTATTTTGTTAATTAATTTATGGTCAAAGGCTCTTGTAGTAATTTTCCTGAAACAAAATCGATGGTGGCCGAAAAAGAAAAAAAAAGGAAAGGACATGTAAATTTTGAGAATATCAAGTGGCCAAATATGAAAAGCTAGAAAACTTATTATTTAAAACTTGGTAAACTATATATTGCACATTTATTATTTTGTATTTTTAAATAAAAGGAAAAATGATCCAAATAATCATTAACGTTAAAATATATTGTTTTTTTTTCAAACCTAAAAACTAGATATATTTTTCCAAACAACTAGATATAACACTTTGAAAAATTAAAACATTAATCTTGTTACCTTTAAATGTTACGGTAGTACAAATTATTAGCTTTACTTTATAAGAGTTCATTACACAAACATTCATATTGTTTGGCCCTAGTCACAAATTTGAGATAAGGGTTGCATGTTTGAGTTATGGTGATGTTAATTTTGTAACAAGCTTGGGTTCTATTACTAGTTTGTGTTAAGTTTTTATTAGGTTTATATAAAGTGATTAAAATACATTTATATTCATTATATATCATTTCCTAAGGTTGAGGTGTACTCTGAAAATCAACTATTCTTACCACATGTATTATTTTGGTTGGATGGAACACGTATGCTCATCTCAATCTTCTCTATTTAAATCCTACATTCTCTCTCTTTCTTCAAAGGAAACGAAGGCTCTCTCTCTCTCTCTTTCTTCAAAGAGAGAACAGAGGTCTCTCTCTCTCTTCATCCACATCTAAAATATTCTTCTCTACATCAATCTATGAAGCTGCAATTGCAACCTTTCTCACCCTAAATCTGTGAAGAAATGACGAACGAGGTTCAAACGAGGGTTCCAGTTTCTCCGTTACGATGACGGCTACCGAATTTCGTTTTTTTAGTTGTCGTACGTTGATGCAACGCTGCAGTCTCTCTTGATCTGTGAAGGGATGACGACTGTGTACCTCTTTCTGCAATTCCCGTCTTATTTTCGTCATCTTCATTTTTTGGGGGTTAGGCTTTGTGGCTAAGATGGTGATTCAGTTTCACTCCGATGACTTATGTTTGTTGTCTCCACCGGTTTGGAGGTGCTTTGCGTTTACTGTTGCTCACGTTGAAAGTAGCGGCTGTTTCGTTGTTGCTCCGTTAACGCAACCGCGATATAGTTGTTCTTTGATGAAGATGGGTCAATTGTTGTTTGCTTATGACTGTCCTGCCTTCTCGCAGGACTTGACGTTGTAGCGAATACCGTGAGGCGTTGGTCCGTCCAAACGTCGGTGGTTGGCGACACCGATGTTGGCGTTGAGATCGACAGCCTTGAGGCTCTGCAGCGTTAAATCCGGTGGGTTGCGTTGAGATGGTTGTCGTTCCGGTGGGTTGAATCTATTTTAAATTCGGTGGGTTTCGTAGAGTCTGTTGCGTTAGGTGATCTGATTTGTTTCCTCTTTTGGCTGTGATGAACCTTTTGGTTCTGAGCCAGCCTTAGCCTTTAACGGCAGAGATGGTGTTGTATGCTATGCTTTCTATTTTGGAGATCTGATTTGGTTTCCATTTAACGTGTCAAAAGAAAATTTTGGGTTTATGTTTTTCTCTGGTGTTGTGACGATGGTTTGTTTTGATGATTCTTACATAACCCATATATGGCGATGATGATTTAGTTGGTTTTAAAAGTGAATTGTCGGGGGCTATGATGCTTTGGGAATTGTTCAGAGAGGCAAAAACCTTGCAGCCGACATATTTCCCACCTGAGCCATCCGACCATCCGTTGAAATCGCGGTGATCGATTTCAAAATTAGTATTTTATTAATCTGAGCCATAATAAATTTTGAAGTTTTAATCTTAATCTTACTCTATTCCATTTTAAAAACTTTTAAAAATTGCAGCTGGTAAAAGACTTCATTTTTGTTAAAGAGTTTTTCATATTTTTTTGGTTTTCTTTAGTTATAAAAGCTATTGTCACCCTTTTGGCCTAAATGCCTAATATATCTAAAATACTACTGAGACGCATTTTGTGGACATATTCATGGTACATTATGAATATAATTTTTTATTTATTACATCGTACTGGACTCTTCTTTCCAAATTCATATTGGTTAATAAACTTTAGTAATGTATTTCAATAATTTAAATTCATATTGGTTAATAAACTTTGGCAATGTATTTTAATACTTCAAATCCATATTGGTTAATAAACTTTGGCAATGTACTTCAGTACTTCACAACGGACAAACATAAACAAATGGAACATAAATAAACAGAACAACCTCTCAGATAGAAGTTTTTTTTTTATCGACTATGACTACAAGTGAATATGAATATGACAATTGCATAACTATACAATTATGTTAACTAAAGAGGACGACAAAAAAAAATTAGAGTGAAAACAAACATTACCCGCGGCAACGCGCGGGTCATTTACTCGTAATTTAATAAAAATTAATACTATAATCCAAACTTGTTACAAAACAAGTTGGTGACCCGTCCTCGCTTCGCGGCGCCCACCCATTTACTAGTTAGTTTAAGTTTAAAAAGTTTTAGTGTGCTAAAAGCATAAAAAATATAAAGAAGTCATGGTTAAAGTCGAATACTTTAAAATTGTAATAATAAAACAAAGCAGAAAAGTTAAGAGATATAAAGCGTAAAAGTCTAAAGGTATTGTGATAAAAGTATAAAACTATAAAAGTATACTAAAAAAAGAAAGTGGAAAGGTTAAGAGGTATAAATGTAAAAGTCTAATAAGACTATAAAAAACCGTGGTTAAAGTCGAAAACTCTAACTCAAAAAAATAATAATAAAAAAAAAAGTGGTAAAGTTAAGGGTATAAAACGTAAAACTATAAAAGTTTTGTGGACAACTATTAAAAAATCGTGTTCAAAGTCAAAATCTTTAACTTAAAGAAGAAAAAAACAGTGGAAAACTCAAGTGGTAAAACTATAAAAGTTTTGTGGCCAATGTATAAAAAAATGAAAACAATAAAAAACAAAAGTTTTAAACTTAAGGCCTATAAAACATAAATTTATATAAGTTTCGTGGCAAAAATAGAAGACAACAAAACTTTATTTAAAAAATAATGTTTAAAAGTTACAGGATGGTGACCAGGTCGCACTTTGTGACGGGTCACCCATTTACCCGTCAGTTTAAGTAAGAAAAGTAAAGTAAAAAAGTTAAGGGGTATAAAATGTAAAAGTCTAAAAGTTTCGTGATGAAAGTATAAAGCTATAAAAGTTTACTAAAAACGGAAGTAGAAAGTTATGGGGTATAAATGTAAAAGTCTAATAAAACTATAAAAAAATTATGGTCAAAGTCGAAAACTCTAAAAGTATACTAAAAACGAAAATAGAAAAATCTAAAATTGTGAAAGTTTCATGGCCAAAGTAGAAAACCACAAAACTTAAATAAGAGTATAAAAGTTAGAGGGTAGAAAACGTAAAAGTATGAAACATATGTGACAAAACCATGAGAACCTAAAGTTTACTATTCCTTCAAAAAATAAAGTGTAAAACTTAGAAGGTAGAAAATATTAAAATCACAAAGTAGTGTGGCCAATGTAATGTATGAAAAATAGAAAGTACACTATTTATTTCCATTTTTTATAGTAATAATAATAATATAGACCATTTAATAATTCAAACATACAACTTATTGAACATTATATATTAAATAGCTAAACCAAACGAATTATTTATGTAATTAACTCCATCTTGTATAACAAAATAATAACTATATATACACATTAGCATTGTGCTCATGTGGGAACGTCTTCATGTAATATATGATCACGGGTTACATGTCACTACTAAAATTTTTTTTTGACAAGTTTGTTTTAAACAAGCCACTCGTTATCTTAACATATTCCCCTTATTACACATTTACCAACTTCTGGATATCCATCACGTGCTCTTGCCTTATCCCCTCACGTGCCTCACCTTAACCCTTATTTTCCCTAAACCCCATCAACGTTGCCCTCTCTCTTTCGACAACCATCATACGCAATTCATCTTTGCAGTTTTCATCCATGGAGATCTCCCATCTCATCCTTACATCTACATAAATTGCAATTTCTTATTCCATAAAACGAATTCCAGTATCTCTAGCATTCTACACTCACAGGTTCTACAATTCTACTTCTTTTATTTTTATTATTAGACCTTCTTCAATTAGGGTTCATACTTAAGTTATTCTTTCGATTACAGAGTTTTTAAATTTCTTTGATTTTTTATTTATATTTATGACAGTATATGCAAGTTCTAACGGGATTTTTTATCTACATCCATCCTTTTTGTACAACTGTCGCCGCACCCGCCTTCGCCATCTGACCATCATCATCTGCCATGAAGAACACAACTACAGAACATGGGTATAAGCACTCGCAGACTCCGCGTTTCGATCTATGAAAACACTCGCAATGATCAATCGAACACCAAAACTATCGATACATACACTGAATTACATTCCTTTTTCTTTCTCTCATTACATATCATACGTATTGTTTTTGGGGAATTTCTTTGTTTTGGTCAAAAATCACAAAGATGATTAAGTGAACCAAACCTTGTAAATGAGGTAGTGTGCTTTGAAATGAGAACAATAATATATCAAAGTATGGATATCGACACAAGGATGTAACGAGGGAAATTCCAGAATCCTTTGAGTTTCCTCTAGGAATCCTGAAAAAAAAACCTCGGGTGCCGGCCTGAAGAGCCTGCTACCTAGCACTTTTACTAATAAGAAAATGAAGTTTACAACTGTTGTGGAGGTATGATCGATCAAGCTAGGTGTTACAATGATTGTATGCTATCAGGGTTCTATTGTGAGTAAGTTGTGTGTTCTCCTTAATCGATCATAACCTCTATTATATATCGGTTACATTGATAACAAACTCTCTGGGATTCCCGGGATCTCTTTCTCTAACTAACTTGACCATTAAACCACTATGCGTCCACTTGGTCCACGTTGTTCAATAGCTAGAGCGATTCTTTAGGAAGTAGTTTGTCGTCCAACGTCACCTTCAATCAATCAACATGAGGCAAAAATAGAGGTTAGCGAATATTAGTAAATCAGGATACCTGAGCTAGTAGGATTCCCAAGTGATTTCCGGATTTCCAAATAGTCTGAGCTTCCTAGCAAGCATCCTGAAAATCAACTCAGCAGTAAACCTCGCATATCCAGTAGCCTGGGAAGTCATCGTAGGGGCTGTAGTAAAGCTTGTGTTTGCTGGCGCTGCTGATTTGTAATGGTAGTAAACCGGATCTGATGATCCTGAGGCATTAAAATCGAATGCCTAGGAAATAAGGGACTCTGCTCCTCCACAGGTTTCTTGGATTTCTTGAGCTCCTCAATTTCCTTCATCACCGTGTGATTGGTCTTTTCTTGCTGATCCATCTGACTTTTTACTTGTTTGATCAAAGCAAATAAATCAGTGTTAGTAATAACAGGATCAACGGATTAGACCTTGAATCCTGTGAACACGGGATAATCCGCTCTCCTCGATTGCTCATCCATTTTCTTCTGTCGATCAGTAGTCTTCTTTTGGTTTCCTGGAGCAGGAGGAAGAGGAGGGACGGAGGATGAAACAGAGGCTGAAACGGATTTTGGTTGGATTGACATTTTTGGAGTGGAGATCAAATGGAGTGAAAGAGATATAGAAATTTTTGTAAAATAGAGCACCACTTGTTTATCCTAGTTGGGTTAAACGATTTAAAGCATATGTTGATACAAATGATATTGATATGTGGTTGTCATTTTCTGATCAATATGTTTATCCTAAGGATGATACCGTGGAGCCCGTACTTCAAAGAAAGCTTTCATCTGAACAAAAGAAAGCTTATCAAGTAGAGAAGAAAACCTATGGTACTTTAACAATGGCTTTGCCTAAATAATTGTTACATCAATTTTCTGGCAACTATACATCAAATAGTTTATGGGATGCATTGGAAAAGAGATCTGAAAGCAATGACCAATATAAGAAAAGGCGACAAAAGGTTCTGAAGAGAAAGAATTTGATAGTTTCAAGCATTATCAAAATGAATCAATTCCAAATCTGATTGCAAGATTTGCTCACTTAATTAGTGAAATGCGTTTGGTGAATCTAACAAAAGAAGAAGCTGATATGAAAGAAAAGATTTTGGAAGCATTACCTAAGAAATGGTAGAATTATGTGATGATGCTTACTCATGATAAAGAATATCTGGGGTTGTCATTTAATGACCTGATTCAGAGAATTCAAGCAAGGGACATGGAGTTAATGGTAAACAAGTCACTTCCTGCACAAATTCAGAATCCTGCTGTTTATCATGGAGAAAATGATTCAACTATGAATGATGGGAAATCTAACATTCTTAATTTCGCACCTCCTACCGCATTTGTTGCAGCTAAATCTGAAACTCCTAGTTATTCTGCTGGTTGTACCGTTTCAATTCCCAGTTCTTCGATTCAGAATGCTTTGTTTGCTCAAACTATCGATGATTATAATGCTTTAATGTCTGCATTGGTATCTTCATATTTTGGTGTTATTATTGGTTCAGTAAGTAACGCAGAATTGACCAATGAAGATTATGATCAAATCGATTATGATCATTTGGAAGAAATAGATTTGAACTGGCAGTATGCTATGTTTGTTCGAAGAACGAAGAAAATTTTCAATCGCACTAGCAAGAAGACATTGAATCAGGATGGGAAAATTGGATTGGACAAGTCAAAGGTTAAATGTTATAAGTGTTTTGTATATGGACATTTTGCACGAGAATGTCCAAGTTCAACTGAAAGTAAATTGAAGTCTGATCAGTATGCTCATTTGGTTTTTCATTCATCAAAACAAGCTTCAAAAGAATCTGATTCTGTTGAAGAAAACTTAGCAGACGTGTTTTGGCATCCAGTTGAATTTGCCTGGAATGCAGATTTTGAAGCAAAAATGAAACATGCTCCATTTATTATTGCTTTAACAGCTCGTCATGTTGATGATGATGTCTTAACTGCTTCTGATTCCAATTCCCAAATATCTTTGATTAATGAAGTTCAAGTTAAGATGGTTGAGAGTCAGAAGAGTGAGAATTTAAAATATCTTGAATGTATAAGATTGGGAAAGAAGAATGCCACTCTTGAGAAAGGTTCTGACTTATTGTATGCAGAAATTGTAGTACTAAAAAAGGGATTGGATGATTTTCAACCCAAATAGATCTATTCACTAGCTATCGTTTCGATCAGAACTAATTGAAATCAAGTGATGGTGGGATTCAGTTTTACTAATGCTAATAACGATAAAGTACCAGTTGTTGGGCAATCAGTAAGAGAACAGATAATCATACGGCTAACAGTAGACCATAACATTAAGTTAAAACATTTTATTAGTTCATGATTTCTCCTCCATAAGTGTAAAATGGTTGTAAAGAAAAGGGGTCGTGAAACTCACTTGATTCAGTGATGATGATGGATTGCCAAGTGGCAACTAGCAAGTAAAGTCCTAATAAATCATAAGACAACATGCATAAGGGTCCACATAATCATTTGAGTAGAACGTTACCCAAATGATACCGGTCAAGTCTTGAAACAGTAAGGTCATACTGCTTCACCTAAACACGAATCATACCGCTTCACCTAAACACGCATCTTTCGTATTTGGATCCAAATCTCCGGAAAACGTTGCAATGAAATCTTCTGGTTTATCCTATGTAAAAAAAGTCAAACTACTACAAATCACGCCAATTAGAACTTTAAAAAAAATCACTATGCCAGCTAATATACTATAAAGCCTGATTAGAAATTTTCTTGCATAAATAAATCGATAAATAAGTTTGAATACTAGTACAAGTAAAACATGTGGATGGATAAAATACTAATAGTACTAATGAAAAACTAATAATAACAAAAATTATATACAGAGAAAAATAAACAAATAAATAATAATATTAAGCATAATTAAAATAAATAAAAAATAATGAAAAATAAAATAAAATATAATATATATATACACAGACACACATAAAGAATTAAAAGATAAATAAAAATAATAAGGAAACACTAAGTTTAAATAATAGCATAAAACTAAAACATAAAAATAGAAAATAATAATAATAATTTAAAATCAGGGTAGATGATTAAATAAAAAAAATAATAATATCAATACTAAAAATAAAAAAATAAAAAAAAAACTAGATTATTAAAAACTCAAGCAGAGCACAAAAGAAATGGAAACAGTAAGACCGCACTGCTTCACCTAAACACGTTTCTTTCGTAATTTCATACTGCTTCACCTAAACACGCATCATACTGCTTCACCTAAACATGCTTCTTTCGTATTTGAACCCAATTCTCCTGCAAAAATTGTAATGAAATCTTTTGGTTTGACTTGTGTAAAAAAAGTCAAACTATTACAAATCTTGCCAATTAGAACCTTAAAGGAAATCACTAGGCCAGCTAATAAGCTATAATTCTAATTAGAAATTTTCATGCATAAATAAATAGATAAAAAAAAGTTTGAATACAAGTACTAGTAAAATAGTTAATCAGAATTAAACCGAAATGTGGAGGGTATTTGAAGAAAAAATTAAAAGCGTACAACATATCATAGTAAAAACTCAACCAGAGCACAATAGAACTAGAAACAGTAAGACCATATTGTTTCACCTAAGCACGCATCTTTCGTATTTGAACTCAATTAACCTGAAAAAATTGCAATGAAATCTTTTGATTTGTTCAATGTAAAAAAATTCAAACTATTACAAATTACGTCAATTAGAACCTTTAAAGGAAATCACTATGCCAACTAATAAACTATAAAGCCTAATTAGAAAGTTTCTTGCATAAATAAATAGATAAATAAGTTTGAATACTACTACTAGTAAAAACATGTGGACGTATATAATACTAATAGTACTAATAAAAAACTAACAATACTAAAAAAACATATACGGAGAAAAATAAACAAATAAATAATAATATTAAGCATAATTAAAAAAGAAAAAAAATCAAAAAAATAAGAAAAATAAAATATATATATATATATATATATATATATACATAAAACATTAAAAGATAAATAAAAATAATAAGGAAACACCAAATACAAATAATAGCATAAAGTTAAAACTTAAAAATAGATAATAATAATAATAAAAATAATAATAATAATAATAATAATAATAATAATAATAATAATAATAATAATAATAATTTAAAATCAGGGTAGATGATTACATGAAAAAATAATAATATTAATACTAAAAATAAAACAAAAATAAAAGCTAGATGATTAAAAGCATACATCATACAACATATTATAGTAAAAATCAAACTAAGCACAAAGAAAATGGAAACAGTAAGACCATACTGTTTCACCTAAACACGCATCATACTGCTTCACCTAAACACACATCTTTCGTATTTGAACCCAATTCTCCGATAAAAATTACAATGATATCTTTTTGTTTGACCTGTGTAAAAAAAAAAGTCAAACTATTACAATCAAGCCAATTAGAACCTTAAAGGAAATCACTATGCCAACTAATAAACTATAAATCACAAATCCTAGCACCTTAAAGGAAATCACTATGCCAACTAATAGACTATAAAGCCTAATTAGAAATTTTCAAGCATAAATAAGTAAGTTTGAATACTAGTACTAGTAAAAACATGTATTTGGATAAGATATTAATACTACTAATGAAAAACTAACAATACTAAAAAACATATGCAGAAAAACATAAACAAATAAATAATATTATCAAGCATAATTAAAAAAAATAAAAAATAATAAAAAAATATAATATAATATATAATATATATCTATACACATAAAGAATGAATTTAATAATTAAAATAATAAGAAAACACTAAATACAAATAAGAGCATAAAGCTAAAATATGAAAATAGAAAATAATAACAATAATATTAATTTAAAATTAGAATAGTGATTAAAGAAAAAAAATAATAATATCAATATTGAAAAAAAAACTAGAGAATTAAAATCATACAACATATTATAGTAAAAACTCAAACAGAGCACAATAGAACACAACAGAACTGGAAACAGTAAGACCATACTGCTTCACCTAAACACGCATCATACCGCTTCACCTAAACACGCATCTTTCGTATTTTAACCCAATTCTCCTACAAAAATTGCAATAAAATCTTTTGGTTTGACCTGTATAAGAAAAGTCAAACTATTACAAATCACGCCAATTATAACCTTAAATGAAATCACTATGCCAACTAATAAACTATAAATCCTAATTGGAAATTATATTGCATAAATAAATAGATAACTGCTTCACCTAAACACGCATCTTTCGTATTTAAACCCAATTCTCCTGCAAAAATTGTAATGATATCTTTTGGTTTATCCTGTGTAAAAAAAGTCAAACTATATAAATCACGCCAATTAGAACCTTAATGGAAATCACTATGCAACTAATAAACTATAAAGCACAAATCCTAGAACCTTAAAGGAAATCACTATGTCAACTAATAGACTATAAAGCCAAACTAGAAATTTTCTAGCATAAATAAGTAGATAAATAAGTTTGAATACTAGTACTGGTAAAAACATATTGATGGATAAGATATTAATAGTACTAATGAAAAACAAACAATACTAAAAACATATATAGAATAAAACAAACAAATAAATAATATTATTAAGCATAATTTAAAAAAATAATAATAATAATCAACTATAAAAAATCCTAGATCCTTAAAGGAAATCACTATACCTACTAATAAACGATAAAGCCTAATTAGAAATTTTCTTACATAAATAAGTAGATAAATAAGTTTAAATACTAGTACTAGTAAAAATATATGGATGGATAAGATACAAATAGTACTAATGAAAAACTAACAATACTAAAAAACATATGCAGAAAAAAATAAACAAATAAATAATAATATTAAGGATAATTAAAAAAATAATAAAAAATAAAATAAAATATATATATATATATACACACACATAAAAAGTTTAAATATAAATATATATAATAAGGAACCACTAAATACAAATAATAGCATAAAGCAAAACATAAAAAAAAAGAAAATAATGATATTAATTTAAAATTGGGATACATGATTAAATAAAAAAATAATACTATCAATACTAAAAATAAAAATAAAAAATAATAAGTTTGAATACTAATACTAGTAAAAACATGTGGATGGATAAGATATTAATAGTACTAATGAAAAACTAACAATACTAAAAAACATATATAGTAAAAAATAAACAAAAATATAATATTATTAAGCATAATTAAAAAAATTAAAAAATAACAATAAACTATAACAAATCCTAGAACCTTAAAAGAAATCACTATGCCAACTAATAAACTATAAAGCCTAATTAGAAATTTTCTTGCAAAAATAAGTAGATAAATAAGTTTGAATACTAGTACTAGTAAAAACATATGGATGGATAAGATACAAATAGTACTAATGAAAAACAAACAATACTAAAAACCATACAAATAATAATATTAAGGATAATTAAAAAAAGTTTAAAAAAAATAATAATAAACAAAATATATATATATATAAATATCTATACTACTATATAATACATATTGATCAAAATGGCATTTTCATAATTTAGGCGTCTTAAAATTAAGACGCGTATAACTCACCAAGCACAATGTACAACACAATGATGCATTGCAACCCTTTCTTCACTCAATGTGGTCTTAAACCGAGTATAAGCATTTTAAAGAACCGGCTCTTGCTTTTCTATTTTGAGTGTGAATGCAGTATGCTTTAACATCGATCTTGCCTTCCCTTCTTTCCCGTTCCGGTCATCGCAGCAGAAATCCCACCCTTTTGACCTTTTGAAGCGGCGAACCAGAACCCTCTTTTTTGCTTTTGCAGAATCCAATCTCCTATTTGAGGGGTGATATCACTTTTCTTTCTACGCAACACAGAAATTCAGAGATCTATTTGTGCAACCCTCCATCAAAGAAAGACATTTAGAATGGTCTTTGTGACACCCGAGAATTCCAAGGTTAACTTCCGTTAGACAATCTCCGTTAGTTACGTCATAAGTGTTAACTTAAGTAACTAATGCATAACTAGGCCGAATACGTCCACGACCTTTGGTTGATCACCGAACCCGCCCATATGTGTTATGTGCTTATGTTATTGTCCTTATGTGCAATGTGATTTAAATACATGACTTAGTATTGTGAATTGCATGACAAATTGTGAATACTTGATTATGTGGAAAACTTGTCTTTTTGGTCGCCAGCGAAACTACCGGGCGAAACTGTAGTGTCGCCCGGTAGCCAGCTGAACTACTCGATCAACATGTGACCAGAGCTAGTTTCGCCTGGCCAGCGAAACTGCCAGCGAAACTAGCCTCTGATATAAATAATCTTAATAAACCCTAATAGCCTCATTTGCTCAAACCACACAACAAACACACACACACTCTCTGAGATTTCTGGACCAGCTGAGATATCACTATTTGCTGCTATCATCACTGTTGGTAGAGAGCATCCATCGATCCTCGATCAACCGTGAGTCTCCAAAACCCATTTACATGCATTTTCTATATGTTTCTTCATAAAGCATGCTCAATCTTTCATGAACTTGTTAGATCTTCTGTATTTATGACTAGGGATGCTAGATCTGTGATAAAGTCTCCAACTTTGCGTATGAAATCCAACCATGATAGAGATTTATGCTATTTTAGCCATTTTAGGGTTTTATATGTATTTTGGGTGATTTGATGACAAAATGCATGTTTAAGGTGTTAAAGCTTGCTGATTTATGTTGGTAAATGCCTATGTATGCTAAATAATGGATTGCATGTAAGATCAGAAGCTGTTAGGTTAATTTTTAGGCAAATCCGTATGTTTTTCGCGACCAGCGAAACTGTGTGTTCTCTGGGCGAAATTATCCAGCGAATTTACATGTTCATTCAGCGATACTGTCTAGCGAAACTATAGTGTCGCTAGCGAAACTGACCAGACCAGCTCGAGCGAAACTACCGAGCGAAATACCTGAACGAAAGTTCAAACCAGTTTCCCTGCGAAACTAGGCTAGCGAAACTGCGTCAGCAGTTTCGGGCGAAACTAGCTTAGCGAAACTGTGTCACCGGGCATTGCCTAGCGAAAGTGCTGCCCGTGCACCCAGCGAAACTGCCTAGCGAAACTGTGCTAGCGAAACTAAGACCTGACCTGAAAACCAAACTTGTGCAATTTGCTTGAATATTATGCCATGACTTACATGATTATGCTATGATGATACATGTTTGATTTCTGTAATATGTGAACCCTTGTTTATGATCAACCATCGGTATCGTGTGTCGGTATGTCGAGTCTTAGTTGCAACGTGCTATGTTATGGGCCATAGTGACGTTAAGTTAAAGTTTAGACACAACCTAACACCTAAGACCTTAATGTGATTACTAGGTCTTCGTTAGCAAACATAAATTGGATTAACAAGTGTAGCTGAGCAACCTAAGGTGAGTTTCACAAACCCTTTACTTGTGAGCCCGTTTGGGTCACAACGAACATACTAAACGGAAAACAACGCTGACAATTTGAGGTATTGCCTAATGGGATACCTGTTATGGAAGTTGGAGTGTTTTATGGGGAACACTTGCAACTGTCCATCCTTGGGGTTTCAAATGAAATTCGGAACCAACCATTATGACACTTAAACTCTTTTTGGGATTTCAGATGAAATCCGGAATAAACATCTTTAATATGACTAGTGTAGGTTAAAGTCTAAACCAAATGATATCACATGATTTCTAAGGATGCTTAAAAACTTAAAGACCTCAACTTAGTACTGATGATCTGGAAAGCGAGGGGATGTTGGGTAGATCTACTGAGGGTTTGACAAACCCTGCTCCGCGGTACACAAATGTGTAGCCAACCGGCCGGGGGCCGAACGGAGTGCAATATCAGCCTGTTCTTAGTTGTGGGCATCCCAAATGGGACACAACTGGAGGCACAAACCATCGGCAAATGCCGAACTCTGTTACGTCAGCTTTCAGCCCTAGTACGACTTCCTTAGTGCATGGAAACCGGATTAGCTACCCGCGATATCGGTTGACTGCTTTAACTTTTACATAACTAGTACATATTCAGTAAACAAACTCTTGGCAATGTTTTGCAAAACCATACTACTTATATATGTTGATACATACGATTATTGAGACTGGGCCAATGCATGTCATGCCCACCGTGAACTCACCAACCGTTAGGTTGACACTTGTGTGGTTTTCACTTTTGCAGATCGTTGAGGAGTATCCGCTAGAGGTTGGCATGGCACTTGAAGACTTTGTTTGTTTTAAACTAAATTTGGGGATTTAATACAATGACTTGTTTATGTAAAGCACGTGGTTAGTGCTAAGACAAAAAAAATTTCCGCTGCGTATATTTTGAAACTGTTTTTATTATTGATTGACTTTACTCTTATTCATTTAGTATTTGTAACTAATGGTTGTGGTCCTGGTCTAGTCGCGCCCCTTAACGGTATAAACTCCGTTAGTGGTTAATTGGGGGTGTGACAGTCTTGGTTTTCTTTTGATGTTACGGAGAAAGACAGTCCTTTTTTGAGAATCCTTAGGGTTCATCGCTGTGTAATCAAAGGAATCACATGCGCAACAAAATCAGAGCTTTGGCCCTTCTTTTGCATTTGATTTCTACTCAACCGTTTTTCTTCATAGGAGTTAACAGCCTAGAAACATTATTCCGCAGAGATTCATTGACGAGAAGTGATAAAGGTATGCATCCAAATTCATAGTTCATAATTTGTGTAACATCCCACATTGGTGGGGAGGAGAACTAAACACCGCTTTATAAGGGTGTGGATACCTTCCCTATCAAGACGCGTTTTAAATCCGTGAGGGGCGGATGCCTGAGGGCATGCCGGCTGCCAAAGCGGACAATATCTTGATGCGACGGGTCTGGGCTGTTACAGATGGTATCAGAGCCGGTCGTCGGCCAGTGTGCCAGCGAGGACGCTGGTCCCCTGAGGGGGGAGGATTGTAACATCCCACATTGGTGGGGAGGAGAACTAAACACCGCTTTATAAGGGTGTGGATACCTTCCCTATCAAGACGCGTTTTAAATCCGTGAGGGGCGGATGCCTGAGGGCATGCCGGCTGCCAAAGCGGACAATATCTTGGTGCGACGGGTCTGGGCTGTTACAATTGGCTCAACCCTTAACAGCCTTAACGCACAAAGGAGTGCAATATAGATGGGGTGAGAAAGAAGAGCGCGCGTTCCAAACGCTTAAGGACATGTTATGTTCGGCTCCAATTCTTGCGTTACCCGATGGAATTGACGATTTTGTGGTTTACTGCGATGCATCAATCCAAGGACTCGGTTGCGTGTTGATGCAACGAGATAAAGTGATTGCCTATGGGTCCAGGCAACTAAAGGATACTGAAAAGAATTATACAACGCATGATTTGGAAATGGGAGCCGTTGTTCATGCACTCAAGATTTGGAGACATTACCTATATGGAACAAAGTGCACAATATTCACCGATCATAAAAGTCTACAGCACATCTTTGATCAGAAAGACCTCAACATGCGACAAAGAAGGTGGGTTGAATTACTGAACGATTATGATTTGGCTATTAAGTATCATCCTGGAAAAGCCAACGTTGTGGCTGATGCCCTAAGCAGAAAAGAGTACGAAAAGCCTCGTCGGGTACGAGCGCTTCAACTTACAATACATTCAGGATTACCGGATCGGATCCGTGACTGCCAACGAGAAGCTTTGAAGGAAGGAAACTTCGCAGCTGAAGCACTGCGTGGCGTAGATGGCCATTCTGAAGTTAAGTCCGATGGACTCACGTACTATAATGACAGAATCTGGGTTCCATTGTTTGGAAATCTCCGTGAGCTCGTGATGGACGAGGCTCACAAGTCAAGGTACTCGGTACACCCTGGATCAGATAAAATGTATCAGGACTTGAAAAATCTTTATTGGTGGCCGAATATGAAAGCCGACATTGCGCGATATGTGGCTAAGTGTCTTACATGCTCAAGAGTCAAGATTGAATACCAAAAGCCTTCTGGTTTACTGCAACAACCAAAGATCCCAGAATGGAAATGGGAGGACATCTCCATGGATTTTGTAACAGGACTACCTCATCGATCAAATCAACCGGATGCGATTTGGGTTGTCATCGATCGATTAACCAAATCTGCACATTTCATTCCGATGAAGGAAAGTGATAATATGGATAAATTGACAAAGCTGTACATCGACAAAATTGTGAAGCTTCACGGTGTGCCTAAGACTATCATTTCTTATCGAGATCCTCGATTTACTTCCCGGTTATGGCAATCAATGCAGGAAGCATTGGGAACCCGACTAGACATGAGTACAGCCTATCACCCACAAACAGATGGTCAATCGGAACGAACGATTCAAACCTTAGAAGATATGCTCCGTGCTTGCGTCCTTGACTTTGGGAAAGATTGGGAGACTCACCTTCCACTGGTGGAGTTCTCTTACAACAATAGTTATCATTCAAGTATAGGTGCTGCACCTTTTGAAGCACTGTATGGCAGAAAATGTAGATCGCCCGTGTGTTGGGCTGAAACGGGTGAGAAAGGACTTACTGGACCGGAAGTTATCCATGATATGACCGAACGGATTATTCAAATTAGGCAACGGCTAGCTGCAGCACGTGATCGACAGAAGAGTTATGCCGACAAACGCCGAAAACCTCTAAAGTTCGAGGTGGGTGACAAAGTATTGTTGAAGGTATCCCCCTGGAAGGGAGTGATACGCTTCGGGAAGCGTGGAAAGTTAAATCCTCGCTACATCGGTCCGTTTGAAATTATTGGGGAAGTAGGCCCGGTGGCCTATCGATTGCAACTCCCTGCTGAACTCGATGGAGTTCACAACGTGTTTCACGTTTCCAATCTGAAGAAATGTCTGGCTGAAGACATCGAAATAATTCCTCTGGAGGAATTGGAAATCGACGAACATTTGAGATTTATCGAGCAACCAGTAGAAATCATGGGACGCGAGGAGAAAGCCCTCAAACGTAGCAAGATTCCGATCGTCAAGGTGCGATGGAACTCAAGGCGTGGACCCGAATATACTTGGGAGCGTGAGGATCAGATGAAGAAAAAGTATCCTCACCTGTTCGAGCAAACGTCCACAGAAACTCATGGTATGATTTAATTTTGGGGACCAAAATTCCTTAACAGGAGGAGGATGTGACAACCCTAAAACTTTTTGCTTTCTTTCCTCCAGCGACGACAGCAACGACGACAGCTGATGCTGCGAACGCTACGACACAAGAATGTTAGAGCATATTCCTATGCTAACGTTGTGTCTCGTGTATTGTATCTAGTCAAGA
Organism: Deinandra increscens subsp. villosa; assembly: GCA_039602395.1. Classification (NCBI taxonomy): domain Eukaryota; kingdom Viridiplantae; phylum Streptophyta; class Magnoliopsida; order Asterales; family Asteraceae; genus Deinandra; species Deinandra increscens. The sequence goes on from JBCNJP010000007.1 coordinate 1,032,444, forward strand.
GCTTCTGTGTGAGTTAGTTAGTCATCTGGCCGGATCACATGATCCGCCGGACCAGTTGATACGGCGGACCAGATGGTCTGCTAGTGATCCGCTGGCTTATGACTAAGTAACTATAAATAGTTCGTGTTAGAGAGAGTTAGTCAGTGCTGTCATTCTACAACTCTTAACTGTGTGTAAACTGAGTGTGTTTCTCTCTCTACTTGTAATCTCTAAGTGAATCAATAAAGCAAAGCTTTATTTACATCTTGTTGCTATCCGATTACCGAATCATGCTGTAGTAAGATCGTCTCGAGGTTTATCAAAGAATAATTTTCGGGACGAAAATTCCAATTTCAGGGGAATGATGTGACACCCGAGAATTTCAAGGTTAACTTCCGTTAGACAAATCCGTTAGTTACGTTATAAGTGTTAACTTAGTAACTAATGCTTAACTAGGCCGAATACGTCCACGACCTTTGGTTGATCACCGAACCCGTCCATATGTGTTATGTGTTCATCATTGATTGTCTTTATGTGCAATGTGATTTAAATACATGACTTATTATTGTGAATAGCATGATTAATTGTAAATACTTGATTATGAGAAAATTGACCTGTTTTGGTAGTCAGCGAAACTAACGGGCGAAACTATAGTGTCGCCCGGTAGCCAGGCTAAGCTACCCGTTAACTCGTGACCAGAGCTAGTTTCGCCTGGCCAGCGAAACTGCCAGCGAAACTGGCCTCTGATATAAATAAACTTAATGAACCCTAGTAGCCTCATTTGCCTCATTTCACAACCAACACACACATACACTTCTCTGGAATCTGGTCAGCCGAGAAAACCATCAAGAAACCGAGACCTCAGCCTCAAGACCATCACCTCATCTCATCTATCGATTCTTGAACCAAACGTGAGTCCCAAAAACCTTTATTCATGTGTTTTCTATGTGTTTCTTTATAAAGTATGCTCAAACCTTCATGAAAACTTGTATGCTTCTGAGATAGTGCTTAGGGATGCTAGATCTACCTTAAAGTCAGCAACTTTACGTTTAGAAACAAACCATGATGATGATTTATGCAATTTTGGTCATTTTAGGGTTTAGAAGTGTTTTTAGAGATTTGATGATTAAAATGCATGTTAAACATGATAAAGCTGCTTGATTTATGTTGGTAAATGCCTATGGATGCTAGATAATGAATTGCATGTATGATCAGAAGCTGTTAGGTTGATTTTTAGGCAAATCCGTGTGTTTTTCGCGACCAGCGAAACTGTCTGTTCTCTGGGCGAAACTAAGTAGCGAAATTACATCTCCTTCCAGCGACACTGACCAGCGAAACTATAGTATCGCCGGGTAACCTGACCAGACCAGCTCGAGCGAAACTATCGAGCGAAATACCTGAACGAAATTTCAAACCAGTTTCCCTGCGAAACTAGGCTAGCGAAACTGCGTCAGCAGTTTCGGGCGAAACTAGCCTAGCGAAACTGTGTCACCGGGCTTTGCCTAGCGAAAGTGCTGCCCGTGCACCTAGCGAAACTGCCTAGCGAAACTGTGCTAGCGAAACTAAGACCTGACCTAAAAACCAAACTTGTGAAATTTGCTTAAGTGTTAAGCCATGACTTACATGATTATGCCATGATGAAACATGTTTAATATCTGATTTACATGAACCCTTGTTTATGATCAACCATTGGTGTCGTGCGTCGGTATGTCGAGTCATAGTTGCAACGTGCTATGTTATGGGCCATAGTGACGTTAAGTAAAGATTAGACACGAAACTAATACTTAAGACCTAAACGTGTTCTAGGTCCTCGTTAAACAACAATATTTGGATTACTTGAAGTGTAGCAGTGCAACCAAAGGTGAGTGTCACTAACCCGCTTACCGTGAGTCCGTTTGGGCCACACCGAATAACTTAACGAAAAACGATGCTGAATAAACTCGAGAGTGCTAGGCACCTCACTGATAAACTTGAGAACACGGGATGCTCGGCACCCACTTGATGAACTGAAGTGTTTTATGGGAACACTTGTGAACTCTGAACAAACTGTTTTTCTGAAACGAAACTGAAAACGTTTTAATATGGCTAGTGTAGGTTAAAGTCGAAACCATATGATATCACATGTTTTCTAAGGATGCCTTATAACTTAAAAGTCCTCAACTTAAATTGTGCCATTAATTTGTGAAAGCGAGGGGATGTTGGGTAGATCTACTGGAGTTTGACAAACTCCGCCCCGTGGCACGGGAAGTGCACGGAGGAACAATATCAGCCTATTTGACCGTGGTCCCGAGAGGACACGGGGGAGGCAAAAACCGCGATGACTAGGTCCGCACCGTACGGGATGGCTCGGCCCCCACAAAAATAAGTCAGCTTTGGTACAAACTTCCTTAGAGCATGGAACAACGGATTAGCTACCCGCGATATCGGTTGAGTCCTTTAACTTTACGGAACTAGTACATACCCGATGACGTAGGTCACGGACAAACCACTTATAAACTGAGAAATAAATACGAGCATTGCTTTTCACAAATAAACAACTTGTAAGTATACCTTGACACGAATTATGATTATGAGACCGGGCCAATGCATGACAAGCCCACTGTGAACTCACCAACCGTTAGGTTGACACTTGCGTGGTTTAAACTTTTGCAGATCGCTAAGGAGTATCCGGAGCGGGTTGGCATGGCACGTGAAGACCTTTATTCTAATTAAACTATTTGGGAATTTTTAAACAATGTTTATGTAAAGCACGTGGTTAGTGCTAAGGACAATTATTTTTCCGCTGCGTATGTAATTTAAGACTTGATTTATAACTTGTGTTTGAACTAACCCTGATTCGTTTAGTATTTGTAACTATGGTTGTGGATCCTGGTCTAGTCGCGCCCCTTGACGGTATAAACTCCGTTAGTGGTATTTTGGGGGTGCGACAATTTGAATCCACTAAATTTTAGATCTATAAAGAAGAATGTGGTTCAGGCAACTAAAGTTGATGTCTTCTTCCTATTTCAGTTTAGAAGTCTCAAGGCCCTAGATCTATGTTGGACATAAAATACATGTAAGCTTCCGTCCTATTCATTCTCATTTGGTTTTAAGCAATTTTTGATTTTCATATTTTGATGTTAATTCTGATATCTCAGTCCTAATTTTTTATCAGATTTTCATTCGGCGCCGCAGGTCAGATTCCTGATTTGATTTTGTTCGAGGGTTTTTTGTTTCCGTCAGGTCAGATTCCTGATTTGATTTTGTCTTTACTCTTTTCCATTTCTCACCATGGATGATTTCAGTTTGATTCAAGGGATTCACTCAGGTGGTTCTGGTTCTGTTATATTTTCAGCTTTCTTTGTTGTTTGGTTGAAATTTTAGTGTAATTAGGGTTTCGTTATGTTGATATATGTGGTATATTTCCATGATGTTAATTTGCGTTTCGTAGGTGTAGATTATGGGATGGTGATTTGTTGCTTCATTGTTCGTTTAGTCATTCTATCCACGTTTATCTCTGATATAGTTATTTATCCACATTTTATCTACGTTTTCTGATCTTCGATTGATTATTGTACTGAATACATGTGAAGATTAGAGCAGGTTAAAGATTAGGGTTCATAATTACATGGATTATTTGCTAAGATTCCCAATTTTGTTTTTATGATTCTTTCTTTCTGTTTTTGAGGTTGTAGATTAACAAGTGAACTAGAGCTTCGATCTTGATAATGTCGCCTAAAATTTATTAATTTTTGAAGATACTGGGAGATTTAGAACAAAACATACTTCTAATGTTATTTAATATTAAATTATAACAACTACATTTATCATGGTATGTACATGTTTTTTTTGAAGATATCTGTGAAGCGCGAAGGTACAAACTGTATGCGTACGTGTTCTTAGTTTCCTAACGGAAGTTATTTCACAAATAGTGTCTTTCATACTCTAGGTGTACTTTGATGGTCCAGTTAAATGCTATTAAATTGTATTTAGTTTTATTGGTTTAGTTTTAGCCCATATTTGTCGTCAATTTCAAAATTAATCTCTGATTAGTCTGATCTTTACATCAAACCTGCAGGTAAATGTGGACAAACACCCGGCTCATCGGCTAAATGTGAATATTCTACATACTTAGTATGGTTATCTTCAGATTCAACCTTCTTTTCAAGCTGCATCTTGATTTTCTAAACTTCATTCATGGCAACAGCTAAGGCGATGGGCTTAGGTTCAGATTCTTAGGCTCGATCAAGGTCCTGTGAGATAATAGCCAAAGCTATGGGGAAAGTTGGGAAAGAGTGTGTCATCACAATTCATGTAAGTTGCACTGCATTTAGTTTTCCTTAACTTCCTTCATTACCATTTTTAATATGTTTTAATTAACAATAGATCATTTCTTTAAAAAATTTGCAACATTTGTATATTGAACTGATGTAGAACGGGAAGACACAATATAATGAACTTGAATTTGCTTATTATACAAACAGAGTTTGAAAGGTAAAATAAGGCAATTAAACATTACCGATCAAATAGAAATATTGTATGTCATGATTCTTTTTCTATCAAAAGTACCTAATTGAAAATATGCTTGGTAATCTTGATACATTTCTTGAAAACACTACACCACCATATGTTCCTGCATATAATTTTTCTCTCAATCATGTATCTTTTTAAGACAATGGATTATGATGATAATAATGTTGTTTGTTTGACGCAGGTAAACAACAAATTAAGGGTTCTGATTATCTAATATGGAGTTGAATGATCATTTGATGTGAATGTTCTATGTCTTGGGCTTCATGGTTCGAAAGTATGTTTGATATAGATCGGATCCGTGTGTTTTTGATGACTTTTGAGGGCAGTCATTGGAAGTACATTACCATATTTTAAGAAAATAAAATGGTTTAAAACCACGAAAACATGTATTTTATTTATAGTAAAACACACATATTGACTTTTTAAGATCAAAATGAGTTTTCTTTAAAATGCAAATCATTTGATTTTGGTACTTCATATATTCCCGTTTTTCTTTTCAAATTCGTCTTCTGTTTTGCCTGTTTCATTTGGGTTGCTGCATGTAGGCAATTTTTTATTGTCTATTTATCTGTGATTTCTATTTGAGTAATAGGTTGATTCTTCTCTCCTTTTTATGTTTCTTTTGGTGTTTTCTTGTAGGTTCAGGTGCCCCCTCCTGCATTACAGCATTACTGTTGGTGCATCAGCTGGTTTGGGTAATGTATTTTATTTTATCTCCGGTTTGACTCTTTTGTAGAGTAAAATGGTTCCCATTGAATTAAGTAAAAGTCAAAATATGTATGGAAGCACTGATAATAACTGTCATGTGTTTTAATTCACATTTTAAGCTTTTAATTGTTCTTTGTTGATGTTTCTGGTTGTAGCCCTTCGTGTACAAGATCTTGATATGTTGCTTTGTCACACTAATGTAGGAGCCAAAGCATCGAAGGTTTCCAGCGGCCAGCAAAAGGAGAATCAGTCAGAACTGGAAACTCTTCAAGCTCTTTTGCTGACCCTAAAAGGTTCATTGAAGAAATATTTAAAAAAAACACCAGCCGTTGTTCTTGCCTAGGTTAGTTGTAATTACATAATCAAGTATTTTTGCTGTTATTTTTTGTTTTTGTTTTTTATATGTTTTACAATTATTTGGTGTTTCTCCAAATGTGTACTATGATCAAGAAAAATGGGTAGCAGGAAAATGGACATCAGCCTTAATCATTAGAAGCCAATCAAGTATGTCAATAGCTAATTCTTAAATATATTAAGACATTGTCATTGATGTAAATTATTATGTATATTTTGTAACAGATTTCTCTGTTAAATCAAATTCAAGAATTCACAGACTACATATTGTTTATCTTTCTATTTGGTTAGTAATCTTTCTCCTCTCATCCATCTCCTTTTCATTTATCCAATGTGAATGTTTGTGTAAGTCATTATTTGCAACTGATGTGCAAGCTTGAATGCTTGATCACCACTATCACCCTTTTTGGCAGATACAAGGGTTGGTATATTCTCATCTAATGTTACAATTTAACAACTCTTTTTGCAGTTACAAGGGTTGGTATGTGCTTCCCATTTTATTTACTATTTCAATAGTAAACTGACATCTTCTATAGCTCTTATTAAACAGCTTTGCAGCGACTTTGCCAAGAACTCCAACAAATCCTTCTTTGGATTACCAAACCGCATATCCGGATATTAAGAGCAAAAGAACAAGGCCTATGGGGATAACTGAAGAGGTTATTTGATTTGACTTATGTTTCGTGATTTTTTTTTGCTGTAGTTTGACTTAATACTATAGAAACCAAACAAATATGTAAATATCTTTTTTGGGGGAAAGATGGTGCAAATCCCATTTACAAGATGAGGAAGACATTTTTGCTTTGTAAGACATTAATATCTTTTCTTAGTAGATATCAAAAGAAGTAGCTTTTATTTTTTTTGACATATTTAGTAATAGACTTAAAGATTTCAATTGAAACCTTTAAGATGCTACTATGTTAAAAACAGTTGCTTCAGTGATCATTTCTATATACATGTTTATATATTAATTGGCTAATGTTTTGTTGTAGTTCATTTTTGGGATCCAACTTTTAAGTAGGGCATCAACATAGCTATAAAGCCTAATTAGAAATTTTCTTGCATAAAGAACGGGTTTTATATTTCATTAAAAACGAAAGGACATTAACATACAAGACTCAAGTACCCACGCATAAATAAATAGATAAATAAGTTTGAATACTAATACTATTAGAAACATAAAAATTTTAAAAAATAATAAAAATAAAATATAACATATATATATATATATATATATATATATATATACACACACATAAAGAATTAAAAGATAAATAAAAATAATAAAGAAACACTAAATACAAATAATAGCATAAAGCTAAAACATAAAAATAGAAAATAATAATAATATTAATAATAATAATAATAATAATAATAATAATAATAATAACAATAATATTAATATTAATTTAAAATCAGGGTAGATGATTAGATAAAAAATAATAATATTAATACTAAAAATAAAAATATAAAAAATAAAAACTAGATAATTAAAAGCATACAACATATTATAGTAAAAACTCAAGCTAAGCACAAAAGAAATGGAAATGATAAGACCGTACTGTTTCACCTAAACACGCATCTTTCTTATTTGAACCCAATTCTCCTAAAAAATTGCATATCTTCTGGTTTGACCTATGTAAAAAAAGTCAAACTATTAGAAATCACGTTAATTAGAACCTTAAAGAAAATCACTATGCCAACTAATAAACTATAAAGCCTCATTATAAATTTTTTTTGCATAAATAAATAGATAAATAAGTTTGAATACTAGTACTAGTAAAAACATGTGGACGGATAAAATACTAATATTACAAATAAAAAACTAACAATACTAAAAAGCATATACAGAGGAAAATAAACAAATAATATTAAGCATAATAAAAACAATAATTTTTTTTAGAAAAATAAGAAAAAATAAAAATATAATATATATATACATACACACCTAAAGAATTAAAAGATAAATAAAAATAATAAGGAAACACTAAATACAAATATAAGAATAAAGCTAAACCATAAAAATAGAAAATAATAATAATACTAATAATAATAATAATAATAATAATAATAATAATAATAATAATAATAAAAATAATAAACAATAATAATAATAATAATAATAATATTAATTTAAAATCAGGATAGATGATTAGATAAAAAAAATATTAATACTAAAAATAAATAAAAAAAATTAGATGATTAAAAGCATACAACATATTATAGTAAAAACTCAAGCTGAGCACAAAAGAAATGGAAACAGTAAGACTATACTGTTTCACCTAAACACGCATCTTTCGTATTTGAACCCAATTCTCCTGCAAAAATTGCAATGACATCTTTTGGTTTAACCTGTGTAAAAAAAGTCAAACTATTAGAAATCACGCCAATTAGAAACTTAAAGGAAATCACTATGCCAACTAATAAACTATAAAGCCTAATTAGAAATTTTCTTGCATAAAGAACGGGTTTTATATTTCATTAAAAACGAAAGGACATTAACATACAAGACTCAAGTACCCACACATAAATAAATAGATAAATAAGTTTGAATACTAATAGTAGTAAAAACATAAAAATTTTAAAAAATAATAAAAATAAAATATAACAGATATATATATATATAC
>JBCNJP010000007.1:1041123-1083623 GCA_039602395.1 Deinandra increscens subsp. villosa
TGACGATGGTTTGTTTTGATGATTCTTACATAACCCAGATATGGCGATGATGATTTGGTTGGTTTTAAAAGTGAATTGTCGGGGGCTATGATGCTTTGGGAATTGTTCAGAGAGGCAAAAACCTTGCAGCCGACATATTTCCCACCTGAGCCATCCGACCATCTGTTGAAATCGCGGTGATCGATTTCAAAATTAGTATTTTATTAATCTGAGCCATAATAAAATTTGAAGTTTTAATCTTAATCTTACTCTATTCCATTTTAAAAACTTTTGAAAATTGCAGCTGGTAAAAGACTTCATTTTTGTTAAAGAGTTTTTCATATTTTTTTGGTTTTCTTTAGTTATAAAAGCTATTGTCACCCTTTGGCCTAAATGCCTACTATATCTAAAATACTACTGAGACGCATTTTGTGGACATAATCATGGTACATTATGAATATCATTTTTTATTTATTACATCATACTGGACTCTTCTTTCCAAATCCATATTGGTTAATAAACTTTAGTAATGTATTTCAATAATTTAAATCCATATTGGTTAATAAACTTTGGCAATGTATTTTAATACTTCAAATCCATATTGGTTAATAAACTTTGGCAATGTACTTCAGTACTTCACAACGGACAAACATAAACAAACGGAACATAAATAAACAGAACAACCTCTCAGATAGAAGTCTTTTTTTTATCGACTATGACTACAAGTGAATATGAATCTGACAATTGCATAACTATACAATTATGTTAACTAAAGAGGACGTAAAAAAAAAAGCAAATTAGAGTGAAAACAAACATTACCCGCGGCAACGCGCGGGTCATTTACTCGTAATTTAATAAAACTTAATACTTTAATCCAAACTTGTTACAAAACAAGTTGGTGACCCGTCCTCGCTTCGCGGCACCCACCCATTTACTAGTTAGTTTAAGTTTAAAAAGTTTTAGTGTGCTAAAAGCATAAAAAATATAAAGAAGTCATGGTTAAAGTCGAATACTTTAAAAGTGTAATAATAAAACAAAGCAGAAAAGTTAAGAGATATAAAGCGTAAAAGTCTAAAGGTATTGTGATAAAAGTATAAAACTATAAAAGTATACTAAAAAAAGAAAGTGGAAAGGTTAAGAGGTATAAATGTAAAAGTCTAATAAGACTATAAAAAACCGTGGTTAAAGTCGAAAACTCTAACTCAAAAAAATAATAATAAAAAAATGTGGTAAAGTTAAGGGTATAAAACGTAAAACTATAAAAGTTTTGTGGACAAAGTAGAAACTATTAAAAAATCGTGTTCAAAGTCAAAATCTTTAACTTAAAGAAGAAAAAAAAACAGTGGAAAACTCAAGTGGTATAAAACGTAAAACTATAAAAGTTTTGTGGCCAATGTATAAAAAAATGAAAACAATAAAAAACAAAAGTTTTAAACTTAAGGCATATAAAACATAAATTTATATAAGTATCGTGGCAAAAATAGAAGACAACAAAACTTTAAAAAAAAAATAACGTTTAAAAGTTAGAGGATGGTGACCAGGTCGCACTTTGTGACGAGTCACCCATTTACCCGTCAGTTTAAGTAAGAAAAGTAAAGTAAAAAAGTTAAGGGGTATAAAATGTAAAAGTCTAAAAGTTTCGTGATGAAAGTAAAAAGCTATAAAAGTATACTAAAAACGGAAGTAGAAAGTTATGGGGTATAAATGTAAAAGTCTAATAAAACTATAAAAAAATTATGGTCAAAGTCGAAAACTCTAAAAGTATACTAAAAACGAAAATAGAAAAATCTAAAATTGTGAAAGTTTCATGGCCAAAGTAGAAAACCACAAAACTTAAATAAGAGTATAAAAGTTAGAGGGTAGAAAACGTAAAAGTATGAAACATATGTGACAAAACCATGAGAACCTAAAGTTTACTATTCCTTCAAAAAATAAAGTGTAAAACTTAGAAGGTAGAAAATATTGAAATCACAAAGTAGTGTGGCCAATGTAATGTATGAAAAATAGAAAGTACACTATTTATTTCCATTTTTTATAGTAATAATAATAATATAGACCATTTAATAATTCAATCATACAACTTATTGAACATTATATATTAAATAGCTAAACCAAACGAATTATTTGTGTAATTAACTCCATCTTGTATAATAAAATAATAACTATATATACACATTAGCATTGTGCTCATGTGGGAACGTCTTCATGTAATATATGATCACGGGTTACATGTCACTATTTAATTTTTTTTTTTGACAAGTTTGTTTTAAACAAGTCACTCGTTATCTTAACATATTCCCCTTATTACACATTTACCAACTTCTGGATATCCATCACGTGCTCTTTCCTTATCCCCTCACGTGCCTCACCTTAACCCTTATTTTCCCTAAACCCCGTCATCGTTGCCCTCTCTCTTTCGACAACCATCATACGCAATTCATCTTTGCAGTTTTCATCCATGGAGATCTCCCATCTCATCCTTACATCTACATAAATTGCAATTTCTTATTCCATAAAACGAATTCCAGTATCTCTAGCATTCTACGCTCACAAGTTCTACAATTCTACTTCTTTTATATTTATTATTAGACCTTCTTCAATTAGGGTTCATACTTAAGTTATTCTTTCGATTACAGAGTTTTTAAATTTCCTTGATTTTTTATTTATATTTATGACAGTATATGCAAGTTCTAACGGGATATTTTATCTACATCCATCCTTTTTGTACAACTGTCCCCGCACCCGCCTTCGCCATCTGACCATCATCATCTGCCATGAAGAACACAACTACAAAACATGGGTATAAGCACTCGCAGACTCTGCGTTTCGATCCGTGAAAACACTCGAATGATCAATCGAACACCAAAACTATCGGTACATACACTGAATTACATTCCTTTTTCTTTCTCTCATTACATATCATACGTATTGTTTTTGGGGAATTTCTTTGTTTTGGTCAAAAATCACAAAGATGGTTAAGTGAACCAAACCTTGTAAATGAGGTAGTGTGCTTTGAAATGAGAACAATAATATATCAAAGTATGGATATCGACACAAGGATGTAACGAGGGAAAATCCAGAATCCTTTGAGTTTCCTCTAGGCATCCTGAAAAAAAAACCTCGGGAGCCGGCCTGAAGAGCCTGCTACCTAGCACTTTTACTAATAAGAAAATGAAGTTTACAACTGTTGTGGAGGTATGATCGATCAAGCTAGGTGTTACAATGATTGTATGCTATCAGAGTCTATTGTGAGTAAGTTGTGTGTTCTCCTTAATCGATCATAACCTCTATTATATATCGGTTACATTGATAACAAACTCTCTGGGATTCTCGGGATCTCTTTCTCTAACTAACTTGACCATTAAACAACTATGCGTCCACTTGGTCCACGTTGTTCAATAGCTAGAGCGATTCTTTAGGAAGTAGTTTGTCGTCCAACGTCACCTTCAATCAATCAACACGAGGCAAAAATAGAGGTTAGCGAATATTAGTAAATCAGGATACCTGAGCTAGTAGGATTCCCAAGTGATTTCCGGATTTCCAAATAGTCTGAGCTTCCTAGCGAGCATCCTGAAAATCAACTCAGCAGTAAACCTCACATATTCAGTAGCCTGGGAAGTCATCGTAGGGGCTGTAGTAAAGCTTGTGTTTGCTGGCGCTGCTGATTTGTAATGGTAGTAAACCGGATTTGATGATCCTGAGGCGTTAAAATCGAATGCCTAGGAAATAAGGGACTCTGCTCCTCCACAGGTTTCTTGGATTTCTTGAGCTCCTCAATTTCCTTCATCACCGTGTGATTGGTCTTTTCTTGCTGATCCATCTGACTTTTTACTTGTTTGATCAAAGCAAATAAATCAGTGTTAGTAATAACAGGATCAACGGATTAGACCTTGAATCCTGTGAACACGAGATAATCCGCTATCCTCGACTGCTCATCCATTTTCTTCTGTCGATCAGTAGTCTTCTTTTGGCTTCCTGGAGCAGGAGGAAGAGGAGGGACGGAGGATGAAACAGAGGCTGAAACGGATTTTGGTTGGATTGACATTTTTGGAGTGGAGATCAAATGGAGTGAAAGAGATATAGAAATTTTTGTAGAATAAAGCACCACTTGTTTATCCTAGTTGGGTTAAACGATTCAAAGCATATGTTGATACAAATGATATTGATATGTGGTTGTCATTTTCTGATCAATATGTTTATCCTAAGGATGATACCGTGGAGCCCGTACTTCAAAGAAAGCTTTCATCTGAACAAAAGAAAGCTTATCAAGCAGAGAAGAAAGCCTATGGTACTTTAACAACGGCTTTGCCTAAATAATTGTTACATCAATTTTCTGGCAACTATACATCAAAGAGTTTATGGGATGCATTGGAAAAGCGATCTGCAAGCAATGACCAATATAAGAAAATGCGACAAAAGGTTCTGAAGAAGGAATTTGATAGTTTCAAGCATTATTAAAATGAATCAATTCCAAATCTGATTGCAAGATTTGCTCACTTAATTAGTGAAATGCGTTTGGTGAATCTAACAAAAGAAGAAGCTGATATGAAAGAAAAGATTTTGGAAGCATTACCTGAGAAATGGTAGAATTATGTGATGATGCTTACTCATGATAAAGAATATCCGGGGTTGTCATTTAATGACTTGATTCAGAGAATTCAAGCAAGGGACATGGAGTTAATGGTAAACAAGTCACTTCCTGCACAAATTCAGAATCCTGCTGTTTATCATGGAGAAAATGATTCAACTATGAATGATGGGAAATCTAACATTCTTAATTTCGCACCTCCTACCGCATTTGTTGCAGGTAAATCTGAAACTCCTAGTTATTCTGCTGGTTGTACTGTTTCAATTCCTAGTTCTTCGATTCAGAATGCTTTGTCTGCTCAAACTATCGATGATTATAATGCTTTAATGTCTGCATTGGTATCTTCATATTTTGGTGTTATTATTGGTTCGGTAAGTAACGCAGAATTGACCAATGAAGATTATGATCAAATCGATTATGATCATTTGGAAGAAATGGATTTGAACTGGCAGTATGCTATGTTGGTTCGAAGAACGAAGAAATTTTTCAATCGCACTAGCAAGAAGACATTGAATCAGGATGGGAAAATTGGATTGGACAAGTCAAAGGTTAAATGTTATAAGTGTTTTGTATATGGACATTTTGCACGAGAATGTCCAAGTTCAACTGAAAGTAAATTGAAGTCTGATCAGTATGCTCATTTGGTTTTTCATTCATCAAAACAAGCTTCAAAAGAATCTGATTCTGTTGAAGAAAACTTAGCAGACGTGTTTTGGCATCAAGATTGTCACACCCCCAAATAACCACTAACGGAGTTTATACCGTTAAGGGGTGCGGCTAGACCAGGACCACAACCATTAGTTACAAATACTAAATGAACCAGAGTAAAGTTCAAGCATTAATAATAAAAACAGTTTCTAAAATATACGCAGCGGAAAAATAATTGTCTTAGCACTAACCACGTGCTTTACAAATCATTGTATTAAATTCCCAAATAGTTCAATTTAAAATAAAAAGTCTTCACGTGCCATGCCAACCTCCAGCGGATACTCCTTAGCGATCTGCAAAAGTTTAAACCACGCAAGTGTCAACCTAACGGTTGGTGAGTTCACAGTGGGCTTGTCATGCATTGGCCCGGTCTCATAATCACAATTCGTGTCAAGGTATACTTACAAGTTATTTATTTGTGAAAAGCAATGCTCGTAATTAAATCTCAGTTTATAAATGGTTTGTCCGTGACCTACGTCATCGGGTATGTACTAGTTCCGTAAAGTTAAAGGACTCAACCGATATCGCGGGTAGCTAATCCGTTGTTCCATGCTCTAAGGAAGTTTGTACCAAAGCTGACTATTATTTATTGTAGTGGCCGAGCCATCTAGTACTGCGGACCTACGTCATCGCGGATTTGCCTCCCCCGTGTCCTCTCGGGATCACGGTCAAATAGGCTGATATTGTACCTCCGTGCACTCCCCGTGCCACGGGGCGGAGTTTGTCAAACCCCAGTAGATCTACCCAACATCCCCTCGCTTTACAATTAATGGCACAATTTTAGTTGAGGACTTTTAAGTTATAAGGCATCCTTAGAAAACATGTGATATCATATGGTTCAGACTTTAACCTACACTAGCCATATTAAAACGTTTTCAGTTTTGTTTCAGAAATAGTTTGTTTAAGTCCACAAGTGTTTCCCATAAAACACTTCAGTTCATCAAGTGGGTGCCGAGCATTCCCGAGTTCTCTTGTTCATTGGTAGGTGCCTAGCACTCTAGAGTTTATTCAGCATTGTTTTTCGTTAAGTTATTCGGTGTGGCCCAAACAGGCTCACGGTAAACAGGTTAGTGACACTCACCTTGGATTGCACTGCTACACTTGCTAATAATATCCAAGTTTGCTTAATGAAGACCTATGAACACGTTTAGGTCTTAAGTATTAGTTTTGTGTCTAATCTTTACTTAACGTCACTATGGCCCATAACATAGCACGTTGCAACTATGACTCGACATACCGACACACGACACCGATGGTTGATCATAAACAAGGGTTCATATAATTCAGATATCAAGCATGTTTCATCATGGCATAATCATGTAAGTCATGGCATAACACTTAAGCAAATTTCACAAGTTTGGTTTTCAGGTCAGGTCTTAGTTTCGCTAGCACAGTTTCGCTAGGCAGTTTCGCTGGGTGCACGGGCAGCACTTTCGCTAGGCAATGCCCGGTGACACAGTTTCGCTAGGCTAGTTTCGCCCGAAACTGCTGACGCAGTTTCGCTAGCCTAGTTTCGCAGGGAAACTGGTTTGAACTTTCGTTCGGTATTTCGCTCGGTAGTTTCGTTCGAGCTGGTCGGGTCAGTTTCGCTAGCGACACTATAGTTTCGCTCGACAGTGTCGCTGAATGAACAAGTAAATTCGCTGGATAATTTCGCCCAGAGAACACACAGTTTCGCTGGTCGCGAAAAACATACGGATTTGCCTAAAAATCAACCTAACAGCTTCTGATCTTACATGCAATCCATTATTTAGCATACATAGGCATTTACCAACATAAATCAGCAAGCTTTAACACCTTAAACATGCATTTTGTCATCAAATCACCCAAAATACATATAAAACCCTAAAATGGCTAAAATAGCATAAATCTCTATCATGGCTGGATTTCATACGCAAAGTTGTCAACTTTATGGTAGTTCTAGCAATCCTAAGCAACATATCAGAAGATCTAACCATATCACAGAGATCTAGGCATGCTTTATGAAGAAACATATAGAAAAGGCACAAATAAAGGTTTTTGGGACTCACGGTTGATTCTAGAATCGATAGATGAGATGAGATGATGGTCTAGAGGCTGAGATCTTGGTCCTTGGGTGACTTTCTCGGCTGACCAGGTTCCAGAGAGGAGTGTGTGTGTGTTTGTGATGAAATGAGGCAAATGGAGAAACTAGGGCTTATTAAGTTTATTTATATCAGAGGCTAGTTTCGCTGGCAGTTTCGCTGGCCAGGCGAAACTAGCTCTGGTCACGTTTTAACTGATTAGCTTAGCTGGCTACCGGGCGACACTACAGTTTCGCCCGGTAGTTTCGCTGGCTGCACAACTTAGGCAAATTTTCACGTAATCAAGGATTTACAATTTGTCATGCTATTCATAATATTAAATCATGCATTTAAATCACATTGCACATAATGACAACAATAAATGAACACATAGCACATATGGGCGGGTTCGGTGATCAACCAAAGGACGTGGACGTATTCGGCCTAGTTAAGCATTAGTTACCAAGTTAACACTTATAACGTAACTAACGGAGTTTGTCTAACGGAAGTTAACCTTGGAATTCTCGGATGTCACATCCTTCCCTTGTAATTGGAATTTTCGTCCCGAAAATTATTCTTGTGTCGTGGCGTTCGCAGCCTCGGCTGTCGTCGTTGCTGGGGAAAGAAAGCAAAAGTTTTAGGGTTGTCACAAAGATGAATTTGCCTGGAATGCAGATTTTGAAGCAAAAATGAAACATGCTCCATTTATTGTTGCTTTAACAGCTCGTCATGTTGATGATGATGTCTTAACTGCTTCTGATTCCAATTCCCAAATATCTTTGATTAATGAAGTTCAAGTTAAGATGGTTGAGAGTCAGAAGAGTGAGAATTTAAAATGTCTTGAATGTATAAGATTGGGAAAGAAGAATGCCACTCTTGAGAAAGGTTCTGACTTATTGTATGCAGAAATTGTAGTACTAAAAAAGGAATTGGATGATTTTCAACCCAAATAGATCTATTCACTAGCTATCGTTTCGATCAGAACTAATTGAAATCAAGTAATGGTGGGATTCAGTTGTACTAACGTTAATAACGATAAAGTACAAGTTGTTGGGCAATCAGTAAGAGAACAGATAATCATACGGCTAACAGTAGACCATAACATTAAGTTAAAACATTTTATTAGTTCATGATTTCTCCTCCATAAGTGTAAAATGGTTGTAAAGAAAAGGGGACGTGAAACTCACTTGATTCAGTGATGATGATGGATTGCCAAGTGGCAACTAGCAAGTAAAGTCCTAATAAATCATAAGACAACATGCATAAGGGTCCACATAATCATTTGAGTAGAACGTTACCCATATGATACCGGTCAAGTCTTGAAACAGTAAGGTCATACTGCTTCACCTAAACACGAATCATACCGCTTCACCTAAACACGCATCTTTCGTATTTGGATCCAAATCTCCGGAAAAAGTTGCAATGAAATCTTCAGGTTTATCCAATGTAAAAAAAGTCAAACTACTACAAATCACGCCAATTAGAACTTTAAAGAAAATCACTATGCCAGCTAATATACTATAAAGCCTGATTAGAAATTTTCTTGCATAAATAAATCGATAAATAAGTTTGAATACTAGTACAAGTAAAATCATGTGGATGGATAAAATACTAATAGTACTAATGAAAAACTAACAATAACAAAAAATATATACTGAGAAAAATAAACAAATAAATAATAATATTAAGCATAATTAAAATAAATAAAAAATAATGAAAAATAAAATATAATATATATATACACAGACACACGTAAAGAATTAAAAGATAAATAAAAATAATAAGGAAACACTAAGTTTAAATAATAGCATAAAACTAAAACATAAAAATAGAAAATAATAATAATAATTTAAAATCAGGGTAGATGATTAAATAAAAAAATAATAATATCAATACTAAAAATAAAAATAAAAAATAAAAACTAGATTATTAAAAGCATACAACATATTATATTAAAAACTCAAGTAGAGCACAAAAGAAATGGAAACAGTAAGACCGCACTGCTTCACCTAAACACGTTTGTTTCGTAATTCCATACTGCTTCACCTAAACACGCATCATACTGCTTCACCTAAACATGCTTCTTTCGTATTTGAACCCAATTCTCCTGCAAAAATTGCAATGAAATCTTTTGGTTTGACTTGTGTTAAAGAAGTCAAACTATTACAAATCTTGCCAGTTAGAACCTTAAAGGAAATCACTAGGCCAACTAATAAACTATAATTCTAATTAGAAATTTTCATGCATAAATAAATAGATAAAAAAAGTTTGAATACAAGTACTAGTAAAATAGTTAATTAGAATTAAACCGAAATGTGGAGGGTATTTGAAGAATAAATTAAAAGCATACAACATATCATAGTAAAAACTCAACCAGAGCACAATAGAACTGGAAACAGTAAGACCATATTGTTTCACCTAAGCACGCATCTTTCGTATTTAA
This sequence comes from Deinandra increscens subsp. villosa, assembly GCA_039602395.1. NCBI lineage: Eukaryota > Viridiplantae > Streptophyta > Magnoliopsida > Asterales > Asteraceae > Deinandra > Deinandra increscens. The sequence continues at coordinate 1,050,884 of JBCNJP010000007.1, forward strand.
ACTCAATTAACCTGAAAAAATTGCAATGAAATCTTTTTATTTGTTCAATGTAAAAAAATTCAAACTATTACAAATTACGTCAATTAGAACCTTTAAAGGAAATCACTATGCCAACTAATAAACTATAAAGCCTAATTAGAATGTTTCTAGCATAAATAAATAGATAAATAAGTTTGAATACTACTACTAGTAAAAACATGTGGACGTATATAATACTAATAGTACTAATAAAAAACTAACAATACTAAAAAAATATATACGGAGAAAAATAAACAAATAAATAATAATATTAAGCATAATTAAAAAGAAAAAAAATCAAAAAAATAAGAAAAATAAAATAAAAAATATATATATATATACATAAAACATTAAAAGATAAATAAAAATAATAAGGAAACACCAAATACAAATAATAGCATAAAGTTAAGACTTAAAAATAGATAATAATAATAATAATAATAATAATAATAATAATAATAATAATAATAATAATAATAATAATAATAATAATAATTTAAAATCAGGGTAGATGATTACATGAAAAAATAATAATATTAATACTAAAAATAAAACAAAAATAAAAGCTAGATGATTAAAAGCATACATCATACAACATATTATAGTAAAAATCAAACTAAACACAAAGAAAATGGAAACAGTAAGACCATACTGTTTCACCTAAACACGCATCATACTGCTTCACCTAAACACACATCTTTCGTATTTGAACCCAATTCTCCTACAAAAATTACAATGATATCTTTTTGTTTGACCTGTGTAAAAAAAAAGTCAAACTATTACAATCAAGCCAATTAGAACCTTAAAGAAAATCACTATGCCAACTAATTATCCTATAATAACAAAACACAACTTATGGTACAAACTTCACAACAAAGAGTACAAGTCTCCAAAGCATACATTGTACAATAATAGAAGAGGGCATGATTGTAAATTTGTAAAACTTTGAGGGTGTTTTGATATGTTGGTTCAGAAGACTTTACACATCCATCCCTGATTTTATGCGTGGAAGAGCAACTTATCTCCCATACCTACTCTCCCATCTCTACTCTCCCATCCATCTGCAGTTTCTTTCTGCCTCATCAGTATACGACACCACCATCCTCTTCATGTGAATATCTCTGCCTCATTAGTACACGCCACCGCCATCCTCTTCATGTTGCGATTTCAGAAAAAGGTGAAGCTGATCTCTCCACACTCTTTCGACTAGCATATCTACGAAAGGGATTCAAGGATCTGGGTTTCGATTCATCTCCGAAAGGTTCGTTTTCAGAGTTCTTTGGATTCAAAAGCACATGATAGTGTTTAGTTGCAGACGTGGCTGTGATTGTTCTTAGGGTTTAGGCTTTAATTGGTTCGTCTTGCTCTGTCGATTCGGGTATGCATTTTAGGGCTTGGGGTTTTATTGATACTTTAAATGACTAGATGTACCACATTTTAAGCAGCCTTGAGATGATTCGATATTGGTAACACATATTTTTGTTGATTTTTGTTCTTGCACATGTCTCATTTTGTTCTTGGTTTTTTTACAGGCGCTTTCTTGGATGCTGGTGCTTTAAGGTGAGCACTGTACGTATGAATTGTGCGTTTTATATTTGTAGTTTTTTTATGTTTAGTTGAAGCTAATATCTATAACTTTGGGTTTTGGGTTAACTGAATACAATTTTTCATGAAATTTTATGAAACATTTAGTTTCAACTCTACAACTTTGGTCAGAAATGGAACAGATAGGCAAAGGCCTCTTAAATCTTTTTGGTTATGTTTAAGTGTTTGAATCACTTAACATTTTCTACCTTCTTGGCTTTTGTCCTTTGTGACTTTGGGTATGGATTTCTTTATGCATATCTTTTCTTATTTTTGTTATTAACTGGGTTTGTTTTTGGATTTCTTTGTGATGTATAATTTTGGGTTAACTTAATACGATTTTTCATGAAATTTCATGAAACATTTAGTTTCAACTCTACACCTTTGGTCAGAAATGGAATAGATAGGCAAAAGCCTTCTACCTTCTTGGCTTTGTCCTTTGTGACTTTGGGTATGGATTTCTTTATTCATATCTTTTCTTATTTTTGTTATTAACTGGGTTTCTGTATGGATTTTTTTGTGATGATGTTAGGTTATTAACTATAGATTTTAATATTAAACTTTGCACCATCATCCATTTCATATCAATATTCTTCTTCTCCTTTTTACATTAAATTATTGTTATTTTTATGATAATACAAACAAAAGTAAGAGGAGTTAAAAGCAAGGCTTAGGTAATAGTAACACTTACAAAAGAAGAAGAGTTCAACTAATAGATGGTCATTTTATTGTTTTCGGATGATGAACGAATTTTCTTTTTTCTTTTAAACTTTAGAAATGGTTTAATGTTAATGGAACTGGTTGTTTTTCTAAATATAATGTTTTTTGGCTCTACAAGTTTTCTAAAATCTGATGGTGTATATTTGTGTTGTTTAATAATCAACAAATGTTTCATGATAATTTGATTCACCCGTTCTGTCCTTTATGACTTTGTGTATGGGTTTTCTTTGGCTCTACAAGTTTTCTAAAATCTGATGGTGTATATTTGTGTTGTTCTAATAATCAACAAATGTTTCATGATAATTTGATTTACCCGTACTGTCCTTTATGACTTTGCGTTTGGGTTTTCTTTATGCATGTCTTTTTTTATTTTTGTTATTTTCTTTGTCATTGTGATTCTGAGTTTCTTTATGACCATTAAACACTCTTGATAACATACCAATCCTGAACTCATTTAAACAGATACTGTGTGAAAGGAGACATTTCAGATGGCTCTGGAATGATCATAGTGACGATATTTGACAGCCCAATCAGTTCATTGCTTGGAATGGCATGCAACGACATGGTCTATGGGCTCGGTTACAACGATCGAGTGAAAATACCTGAGCCGCTAGAAGATCTCAAGGGTGGCACTCATGTATTCCAGTTAAACAATCCAAAAAATAAGTAGGCCTGCTTGAAATTCCTGGTGAACCATATCTATAAAGGAAAAGGTCCAGGTAATGAAAAGGACATAGCATCATCCAGGTAATGAAAAAAAAGATAGGTCACTCTTTTAGCATCTTTCGTACAGTTAGAAAGTCCGGTCGACCGAAGAATTCAACATGCAAATACAGTCTCCACTTCGTAAAGTTCAAACAGCTATATGAAATTGGCTAACTGGGAATCACTTTATTTTTTTTTTCTCATATTTGAATTTTTGTATGGATGCTTATTTGATTTAGGTAGCAACTATCTCTGCTAATGGAGAACATGAGATTGGTGAACTGATGATAGCATGGGCTATGGAGAAAGTTGGAAAAGAAGGAATTATTACAGTTCCTGTAAGAACATAGATAAGCTCATACCCTGATCATGTTTTATCTACCACTTATTTTTCTAATAAAAAACTAATTAATTTAATAATCCTGCAGGATGGTAATACTTTAGATATGGAACTGGAAGTTATTTAGGGGATGAAGCTAGGCCAGGGTTACATCTCTCCTTATTTTAGCTTATTTACACAACAGAAAATGAAACCTATCAGACATAAAATTGAGAGAAACACTTTATATTATTAAGTTGAAGGTTTTTTGCTTTCCTTTATTGTTTATTTCGTAATATTAAGTTTTGTAATTGTTAAAAACTGATCAAACAAGAATGTTACTAATAAATCCTTTAGAAAATCAAAGACATCATCTAAACTATGATTTTGTTTGCAGGTTTTTTGCTACATCAATGAGAGTATGAACCGGGTTAAGTCAAGTCACCTTAGGTAAGCAAATGTTCTATCGAGAGAGGCATCCCTTAATCCCTTTTGAACTGGTGTGAAAACAAATTATTTGGAATCAAATTTTTTTATCATTTGGCTTAGTCTACATACACCTGACGTTGTCTATTGCATTGTTGCAGGTTTTTGAAGGTTCTTTTGAAATCAGAATGTGTTTAGTTACTTGCTCCACACCAGCCTTCATATCTAGATTTTTATTTTCACCTTATTTGTGTTGGCTGTTTGAAGTCTTTTATTTATTTCCATTTTTTACACTTTTACTTATACTCATATGCGTGTGTCTTTGTTGCTCTTTTGTAGGGACGTTTCGCCGCGGCTGCTAAAGAAAACATTTTGTATCTAAAGGCTTTTCATGCAAATTGGAACCAACTTACTGTTCGTCTATGGAAGCGCTGCTAAATTGGAAGAGAATAATGGGGCTAAAGGCTTTTCATTTGATTCTCATTCTTCAATCGAAGTAGGTATGCACATTTTTGTATTTGCAGATGTATTAGTGAATGGTTGATGTGTTTACATGTTGTATCTAAACACTAATATGAGATAGACCCTTTTTTAAAATTCTCATAGGTTGGCTAACCGATTTTCTAAAACGGTCCGACTCCGCGGCGAAGCGCGGGTCGACCCACTTGTAAACTATAAATCACAAATCCTAGCACCTTAAAGGAAATCACTATGCCAACTAATAGACTATAAAGCCTAATTAGAAATTTTCAGGCATAAATAAGTAAGTTTGAATACTAGTACTAGTAAAAACATGTATTTGGATAAGATATTAATACTACTGATGAAAAACTAACAATACTAAAAAACATATGCAGAAAAACATAAACAAATAAATAATATTATCAAGCATAATTAAAAAAAATAAAAAATAATAAAAAAATATAATATAATATATAATATATATCTATACACATAAAGAATGAATTTAATAATTAAAATAATAAGAAAACACTAAATACAAATAAGAGCATAAAGCTAAAACATGAAAACAGAAAATAATAACAATGATATTAATTTAAAATTAGAATAGATGATTAAAGAAAAAAAATAATAATATCAATATTGAAAATAAAAACTAGAGAATTAAAATCATACAACATATTATAATAAAAACTCAAACAGAGCACAATAGAACTGGAAACAGTAAGACCATACTGCTTCACCTAAACACGCATCATACCGCTTCACCTAAACACGCATCTTTCGTATTTTAACCCAATTCTCCTGCAAAAATTGCAATAAAATCTTTTGGTTTGACCTGTATAAAAAAAGTCAAACTATTACAAATCACGCCAATTATAACCTTAAATGAAATCACTATGCCAACTAATAAACTATAAAGCCTAATTTGGAAATTATATTGCATAAATAAAAAGATAACTACTTCACCTAAACACGCATCTTTCGTATTTAAACCCAATTCTCCTGCAAAAATTGCAATGATATCTTTTGGTTTGTCCTGTGTAAAAAAAGTCAAACTATTATAAATCACGCCAATTAGAACCTTAATGGAAATCACTATGCAACTAATAAACTATAAAGCACAAATCATAGAACCTTAAAGGAAATCACTATGTCAACTAATAGACTATAAAGCCAAATTAGAAATTGGCATAGTGGTTGGATGTGAAATCCGTCAATTAAGAATCTGGTATCATTGGTAAACATTTACCCTACATCGTATACGTTTTCGGGTCATTGTTTATTTGTTACTTTTGAAGTCGCTATTATATTTAACAATAACGTAACTGATAGCGCTCTTTATGGGTTAAATTCCAAGTATTATATGTCTACTATTCATTTTCAAGATTTGATAATGCCGCCTACATCTATTAGAAGGTAGAAAGCCGTAAGATTCAAATCTGGGTAAATTCAGACAATCGTAAATAGGGTTGTGTGAGATGTTCTGAGAATAACAACGAGTTTACATCAGGCTGGTCTAGTTAAGTAAAATTAATATGAAACCACCCACAAGCGTGTTGGCATAGTGGTTGGATGTGAAATCCGTCAATTAAGAATCTAGTAATCTTTGTAAACATTTACCCTACATCGTACACGTTTTGGTGTCATTGTTTATTTGTTACTTTTCAAGTCGCTATTATATTTAACAATAACGTAACTGATAGCACTCTTCATGGGTTAAATTCCAAGGATTATATGTCTACTATTCATTTTCAAGATTTGATAATGCCGCCTACATCGATAAGAGGGCAGAAAGGCGTAAGATTCAAATCTGGGTAAATTCAGACAATCTTAAATAGGGTTTTGTAAGATGTTCTGAGAATAACAAGGAGTTTACATAAGGCTGGTCTAGTTAAGTCAAATTAATATGAAACCACCCGCAAGCGTGTTGGCATAGTGGTTGGATGTGAAATCCGTCAATTAAAAATCTAGTATCATTGGTAAACATTTACCCTACATCGTATACGTTTTCGTGTCATAGTTTATTTGTTACTTTTGAAGTCGCTATTATATTTAACAATAACGTAACTGATAGCGCTTTTTATGGGTTAAATTCCAAGGATTATATGTCTACTATTCATTTTCAAAATTTAATAATGCCGCCTACATCGATTAGAGGGCACAAAGCCGTAAGATTCAAATCTGGGTAAATTTAGACAATCGTAAATAGGGTTGTGTAAGATGTTCTGAGAATAACAACGAGTTTACATCAGGCTGGTCTAGTTAAGTAAAATTAATATGAAACCACCCACAAGCGTGTTGGCATAGTGGTTGGATGTGAAATCCGTCAATTAAGAATCTAGTAATCTTTGTAAACATTTACCCTACATCGTATACGTTTTGGTGTCATTGTTTATTTGTTACTTTTCATGTCGCTATTATATTTAACAATAACGTAACTGATAGCGCTCTTTATGGGTTAAATTCCAAGGATTATATGTCTACTATTCATTTTCAAGATTTGATAATGCCGCCTACATCGATTAGAAGGTAGAAAGCCGTAAGATTCAAATCTGGGTAAATTCAGACAATCGTAAATAGGGTTGTGTGAGATGTTCTGAGAATAACAACGAGTTTACATCAGGCTGGTCTAGTTAAGTAAAATTAATATGAAACCACCTACAAGCGTGTTGGCATAGTGGTTGGATGTGAAATCCGTCAATTAAGAATCTAGTAATCTTTGTAAACATTTACCCTACATCGTACACGTTTTGGTGTCATTGTTTATTTGTTACTTTTCAAGTCGCTATTATATTTAACAATAACGTAACTGATAGCACTCTTCATGGGTTAAATTCCAAGGATTATATGTCTACTATTCATTTTCAAGATTTGATAATGCCGCCTACATCGATAAGAGGGCAGAAAGGCGTAAGATTCAAATCTGGGTAAATTCAGACAATCTTAAATAGGGTTTTGTAAGATGTTCTGAAAATAACAAGGAGTTTACATAAGGCTGGTCTAGTTAAGTCAAATTAATATGAAACCACCCGCAAGCGTGTTGGCATAGTGGTTGGATGTGAAATCCGTCAATTAAGAATCTAGTATCATTGGTAAACATTTACCCTAAATCGTATACGTTTTCGTGTCATAGTTTATTTGTTACTTTTGAAGTCGCTATTATATTTAACAATAACGTAACTTATAGCGCTCTTTATGGGTTAAATTCCAAGGATTATATGTCTACTATTCATTTTCAAAATTTAATAATGCCGCCTACATCGATTAGAGGGCAGAAAGCCGTAAGATTCAAATCTGGGTAAATTTAGACAATCGTAAATAGGGTTGTGTAAGATGTTCTGAGAATAACAACGAGTTTACATCAGGCTGGTCTAGTTAAGTAAAATTAATATGAAACCACTCACAAGCGTGTTGGAATAGTTGTTGGATGTGAAATCCGTCAATTAAGAATCTAGTATCATTGGTAAACATTTACCCTACATCGTATATGTTTTCGGGTCATTGTTTATTTGTTACTTTTGAAGTCGCTATTATATTTAACAATAACGTAACTGATAGCGCTCTTTATGGGTTAAATTCTAAGTATTATATGTCTACTATTCATTTTCAAGATTTGATAATGCCGCCTACATCGATTAAAAGGTAGAAAGCCGTAAGATTCAAATCTGGGTAAATTCAGACAATCGTAAATAGGGTTGTGTGAGATGTTCTGAGAATAACAACGAGTTTACATCAGGCTGGTCTAGTTAAGTAAAATTAATATGAAACCACCCACAAGCGTGTTGGCATAGTGGTTGGATGTGAAATCCGTCAATTAAGAATCTAGTAATCTTTGTAAACATTTACCCTACATCGTACACGTTTTGGTGTCATTGTTTATTTGTTACTTTTCAAGTCGCTATTATATTTAACAATAACGTAACTGATAGCACTCTTCATGGGTTAAATTCCAAGGATTATATGTCTACTATTCATTTTCAAGATTTGATAATGCCGCCTACATCGATAAGAGGGCGGAAAGGCGTAAGATTCAAATCTGGGTAAATTCAGACAATCTTAAATAGGGTTTTGTAAGATGTTCTGAGAATAACAAGGAGTTTACATAAGGCTGGTCTAGTTAAGTCAAATTAATATGAAACCACCCGCAAGCGTGTTGGCATAGTGGTTGGATGTGAAATCCGTCAATTAAAAATCTAGTATCATTGGTAAACATTTACCCTACATCGTATACGTTTTCGTGTCATAGTTTATTTGTTACTTTTGAAGTCGCTATTATATTTAACAATAACGTAACTGATAGCGCTCTTTATGGGTTAAATTCCAAGGATTATATGTCTACTATTCATTTTCAAGATTTGATAATGCCGCCTACATCGATTAGAAGGTAGAAAGCCGTAAGATTCAAATCTGGGTAAATTCAGACAATCGTAAATAGGGTTGTGTGAGATGTTCTGAGAATAACAACGAGTTTACATCAGGCTGGTCTAGTTAAGTAAAATTAATATGAAACCACCCACAAGCGTGTTGGCATAGTGGTTGGATGTGTAATCCGTCAATTAAGAATCTAGTAATCTTTGTAAACATTTACCCTACATCGTATACGTTTTGGTGTCATTGTTTATTTGTTACTTTTCATGTCGCTATTATATTTAACAATAACGTAACTGATAGCACTCTTCATGGTTTAAATTCCAAGGATTATATGTCTACTATTCATTTTCAAGATTTGATAATGCCGCCTACATCGATAAGAGGGCAGAAAGGCGTAAGATTCAAATCTGGGTAAATTCAGACAATCGTAAATAGGGTTGTGTAAGATGTTTTGAGAATAACAACGAGTTTACATAAGGCTGGTCTAGTTAAGTCAAATTAATATGAAACCACCCGCAAGCGTGTTGGCATAGTGGTTTCCGTCAATTAAGAATCTAGTATCATTAGTAAACATTTACCCTACATCGTATACGTTTTCGTGTCATTGTTTATTTGTTACTTTTGAAGTCGCTATTATATTTAACAATAACGTAACTGATAGCGCTTTTTATGGGTTAAATTCCAAGGATTATATGTCTACTATTCATTTTCAAAATTTAATAATGCCGCCTACATCGATTAGAGGGCAGAAAGCCGTAAGATTCAAATCTGGGTAAATTTAGACAATTGTAAATAGGGTTGTGTAAGATGTTCTGAGAATAACAACGAGTTTACATCAGGCTGGTCTAGTTAAGTAAAATTAATATGAAACCACCCACAAGCGTGTTGGCATAGTGGTTAGATGTGAAATCCGTCAATTAAGAATCTAGTAATCTTTGTAAACATTTACCCTACATCGTATACGTTTTGGTGTCATTGTTTATTTGTTACTTTTCATGTCGCTATTATATTTAACAATAACGTAACTGATAGCGCTCTTTATGGGTTAAATTCCAAGGATTATATGTCTACTATTCATTTCCAAGATTTGATAATGCCGCCTACATCGATTAGAAGGTAGAAAGCCGTAAGATTCAGATCTGGGTAAATTCAGACAATCGTAAATAGGGTTGAGTGAGATGTTCTGAGAATAACAACGAGTTTACATCAGGCTGGTCTAGTTAAGTAAAATTAATATGAAACCACCCACAAGCGTGTTGGCATAGTGGTTGGATGTGAAATCCGTCAATTAAGAATCTAGTAATCTTTGTAAACATTTACCCTACATCGTACACGTTTTGGTGTCATTGTTTATTTGTTACTTTTCAAGTCGCTATTATATTTAACAATAACGTAACTGATAGCACTCTTCATGGGTTAAATTCCAAGGATTATATGTCTACTATTCATTTCAAGATTTGATAATGCCGCCTACATCGATAAGAGGGCAGAAAGGCGTAAGATTCAAATCTGGGTAAATTCAGACAATCTTAAATAGGGTTTTGTAAGATGTTCTGAGAATAACAAGGAGTTTACATAAGGCTGGTCTAGTTAAGTCAAACTAATATGAAACCACCCGCAAGCGTGTTGGCATAGTGGTTGGATGTGAAATCCGTCAATTAAGAATCTAGTATCATTGGTAAACATTTACCCTAAATCGTATACGTTTTCGTGTCATAGGTTATTTGTTACTTTTGAAGTCGCTTTTATATTTAACAATAACGTAACTTATAGCGCTCTTTATGGGTTAAATTCCAAGGATTATATGTCTACTATTCATTTTCAAAATTTAATAATGCCGCCTACATCGATTAGAGGGCAGAAAGCCGTAAGATTCAAATCTGGGTAAATTTAGACAATCGTAAATAGGGTTGTGTAAGATGTTCTGAGAATAACAACGAGTTTACATCAGGCTGGTCTAGTTAAGTAAAATTAATATGAAACCACTCACAAGCGTGTTGGCCTAGTTGTTGGATGTGAAATCTGTCAATTGAGAATCTAGTATCATTTGTAAACATTTACCCTACATCGTATACGTTTTGGTGTCATTGTTTATTTGTTACTTTTCAAGTCGCTATTATATTTAAAAATAACGTAACTGATAGCGCTCTTTATGGGTTAAATTCCAAGGATTATATGTCTACTATTCATTTTCAAGATTTGATAATGCCGCCTACATCGATAAGAGGGCAGAAAGGCATAAGATTCTAATATGGGTAAATTCAAATAATCGTAAATGGGGTTGCGTAAGATGTTCTGAGAATAACAACGAGTTTACATAAGGCTGGTCTAGTTAAGTCAAATTAATATGAAACCACCCGCAAACGTGTTGGCATAGTGGTTGGATGTTAAATCCGTCAATTAAGAATCTAGTATCATTTGTAAACATTTACCCTACATCGTATATGTTTTCGTGTCATTGTTTATTTGTTACTTTTGAAGTCGCTATTATATTTAACAATAACGTAACTGATAGCGCTCTTTATGGGTTAAATTCCAAGGATTATATGTCTACTATTCATTTTCAAGATTTGATAACGCCGCCTACATCGATAAGAGGGCAGAAAGGCATAAGATTCTATTCTGGGTAAATTCAAATAATCGTAAATAGGGTTGTGTAAGATGTTCTGAGAATAACAACGAGTTTACATAAGGCTGGTCTAGTTAAGTCAAATTAATATGAAACCACCCGCAAGCGTGTTGGCATAGTGGTTGGATGTGAAATCCGTCAATTAAGAATCTAGTATCATTGGTAAACATTTACCCTACATCGTATATATTTTCGTGTCATTGTTTATTTGTTACTTCTGAAGTCGATATTATATTTAACAATAACGTAACTGGTAACGCTCTTTATGGGTTAAATTCCAAGGATTATATGTCTACTATTCATTTTCAAGATTTGATAATGCCGCCTACATCGATTAGAGGGCAGAAAGCCGTAAGATTCAAATCTGGGTAAATTCAGACATTCGTAAATAGGGTTGTGTAAGATGTTCTGAGAATAACAACGAGTTTACATCAGGTTGGTCTAGGTAAGTAAAATTAATATGAAACCACCCACAAGCGTGTTGGCATAGTGGTTGGATGTGAAATCCGTCAATTAAGAATCTAGTAATCTTTTTAAACATTTACCCTACATCGTATACGTTTTGGTGTCATTGTTTATTTTTTACTTTTCAAGTCGCTATTATATTTAACAATCACGTAACTGATAGCACTCTTCATGGGTTAAATTCCAAGGATTATATGTCTACTATTCATTTTCAAGATTTGATAATGCCGCCTACATCGATTAGAGGGTAGATGTCACACCCCGGTCAACGGATTTGGGTGTGAGCGAGACGGAATCATAGTCGCAGATATACAGAACAACTTCTACTAAATTCAAACGTCATTTAAAACATAACACCATTTATGTTGCAGCGGAAAGTTGTGGTGAAATGATAATGTCTTACATTTGAATAAAAGTCTTGCATTGATATTGAAATCATAAATCAGTTTATTTAAGATTGGTCGGGTCTACAACTCCGGTAAAGCAGGATCGAAAGTTACAGTGAAGCTCCATTTGCACGTCTTCCATGATAAGCTTAGATACCTGAGAAATCATGAGTTTAAAAGGTCAACTTAAAGTTGGTGAGGTTCACAAGTTTATGATTCTATGGTAAGTTTGTAAAAACAGTTTACAGTATGTTGGAATAACAGTTTTCGGTATGTTGGAATAACAGTTTACGGTATACTTAAATGTTACGTTGGTTTACTGTCGTGGTTGTAAGATCCTCCCATGAACCTCAAATTCGAATACTAACGGATTACCCACTCATGGCATTCTATCCCAAGAATACCGAACAGGCGAGAATAACTGACGTGTACCCCTTGACAATGTACGAAGTCAGGATTGGAGCTACCAATCTGGGCAGGGTTGTCAACCCAAATAGATCTATTCACTAGTTATCGTTTCGAGCAGAACTAATCGAATTCAATTAATAGTGGGATTCAGTTGTACTAACGTTGATAACGATAAAGTACCAGTTGTTTGGGATACAGAATGGAACATGTAGTCATACGGCTAACAGGTAAACCATAACATTAAGTAAAAAGCATTTTATCAGTTCATGATTTCTCCCCCATAAGTGTAAAACAGTTGTAAAGAAAAGGGGCCGTGAAACTCACATGATTCAGTGATGATGATGAATTGCCGAGTGGCAACTAGCAAGTAACGTCCTAATAAAACATAAGACAACATGCATAAGGGTCCACTTAATCATTTGAGTAACGAACGTTACCCAAATGATACCGGTCAAGTCTTGACGTATAATCCCATTTGTAGCGTTTGAAAACCCGTCTGTTAATCAGTTTAAAATCAGTAAATGCTAATGTTCACGTATGAAAGCATTTATGAAATTTGAATACAAGAATTGAACATGTGATCACGTATCATGAAGGCCAGTTCAATCAAGTCTTGAATATTGTTTTAAATAATAATATTTATTATTATTTTTAAGTTCGCTCGATCGATTGAATATTTAATCGCGTTAAGTTATAATATATATAACAAGAGTTGATAATTATTATCGAAATAATTATTCTAACTTGTTGGAATAATTTATCAAATTATTACAAGTTAAAGATTTAATGATTAAACACAAGTAGGTAAATATTAGGGAAAAAGACGAAACTAGCCGGTTTGACCACGGTTGGACGAGAATGTCCACACTTTTTAAAAAAAAGACCAAACTAGCCGGTTTCACGGTCGTCTAGCACCGTCCATCGACGGTCGTCCGACTGTACCCCTAAACCAGTAAAAAAACGCCACCTCAGCATTCCACGGTCGGACAAGCCCTTGGTCAATGGTCGTCCGACTGTTCTCCGGGGCCCAGCGACCGTTCCGACATTCCAACTGCCACGGTCGGTCCGACCGTCTGACACGTTTGTCGGAGGCGTCCCGACCGTGGAAAATATATTTTTTTTAATTTAAAAATCCTTTTTCCTATGTGGTAATGTGTGAAGTTTGTATTGTATTTATAGGTGTAAAAATGAGAATATTATATATTATATATTATTGTTTATAAAAATAAAATTAAAAAACATTTAAATTCTTAAACGGTCGGACGACCGTGGATTCTCCGACCTCGACCGTGTTCCCAGACGGTCGGACGACCTTCAATGATTTGTTTTTTCCAATTAAAAAAAAAATAAAAACCACGGTCGTGGCGCACCCGACAGTGTGTCAGACGGTCGTGCCGACTGTCGCAGACAGAATGTATCGACGGTCGTGCCGACCAATCGCACGGTCGGGCGACTGTCAAAAACCTATACGTGTCAAACGGTGATTTGGTGGAATCTCACGGTTGTCCGACCGTGGTTGAACGGCTAGGACGACCGTCGAAGCGGCTATTCTCGTCCAACCGTGGTCAAACCGGCTACTTTCGTCTTTTTCCCTAAATATTAAGGGTTATTTTAATATTAAACTCATGTTTTGAAAATTAGGGTTTTGAGTTAATGTAAGTAGAATTATTATTAAAAATAATTATATTAACAAACCAAAATGATTTTAACTCAAATTAGGGTTTCTAAAATTCATAAGGATAATTATTTTCTGAAAATAATTATTTACGATTTATTACGTCGTTAAACATTTTTAAATCGTTTAAAGATTTCGTTTCACTTCCAAACGTTTAAAAATAAACATTTGGTCCGGTTAAAACGTTTTGATTATTTTGATTTATTTAAAATAATCAAAAATATGTTTTTCATAGTTTCTATAAGTCTTTTGATTTTATTTCTATAAAAATCATTTTTAAATAACTTTATTTATCCAATAAAGTTAGGGTTTTAATAAAAGGCTTTTTATAGAAATTCACCAACATAAAATTTTTCCATTTTGTATAAAATTCAAAGTTTTATACTTTTCAAGTCATTTGTCATAAATAAGATCTATTTATCATTGTTGATATAAAAATATAGTTATATATATTTTTTATCCATTTTATTTTCTATAAACTCCAAAACAAGCATTTTAAGTCTTGTTTTCTTAGAAGTTATATTTTATAAAATGTGAGCATTTTGTATATAAATTCCATGATGAGATTCTAAGGTTTATTTAATTTAAGTAATTATTATAAAATTACTAACCTTTGTTATTTAACAATAAAATCTTATTTAGAGGTTTTAACGTTGTCATCTTATGTCCAAAATTTATGTAACGTTTTCAAATGTTCATAATACGTCCATGCATGTCCTTAAACACCAAATTTAATCCATGATACTTTGTCATTAGCAAATATAAATTCATAAACAAGATGATTTACAACTAAAATCACAATTAAACATTTCGAGCAAACTATAACATATTTAAACTTAAATAATCCATGCAATTATGATAATTAACATAAAATCATCAAATGATATAATCAAATCATCAACTTAGTATATTTATATATCCATAGGTTTTATTTTTAAACACTATATTTTAGTGTTTAGAAAACACATGACAACCACATTTTCAAACTTATAACCTTAAGGTTTATATAAAAATGTAGTTCGGTGTTTATGATCGTTAGAAAGCTTCGCGTTTAAACGGTTAGTTGTCAAGACTCGGGGATCGTTTGGGAACGTTTAAAACGTATTAAAAACGTAAACGGAAGCGGTTAAAAAGACTCACGAAAGAGAGGAAAAGAAAAACCGAGAGAGAGAGAGAAGGAAGGTGGTGGCGGTTCACTGCAGTCCACAACGGCGGCAGCAGCCCATGGTGGCGGTGGCGGGCTGGTCTGGTGGCAGCAGCTAGCAGTCGTGATGGTTGTGGTGACGGGCTGTGATGGTTCCGAGAAGAGGGGAGGAAGAAAGGTGGCGATGGGGGTGGTTGTTTCTTGGCTGCCGAGAAGAAAGGAGGGAGGCGGAGGGCTGTGGCGGTAACTGTTGGCAGCTGTTCAGTGGCGGTGATGTGGGGGTTGTTTGGTCGGAAAACAGAAAGGAGGGGGGTGGAGATGGGGTTGTTGTTGGTGGCTGCCGAGAGGAAACGAGGAGGAAGGGTGACGGCTGGTGGGTGGTTCACGGCAGCAGCAGCAGCAGAGGTGCTGCAGTGGCTCCGGTGGAGGGGGCAGCAGCAGTGGAAACGATGGCAGCAGCAGCAAGTAGCAACGGTGGTGGTGGTTGCTGCATTGCCGAGAAGGAAGAGGAGGAAAAGTGGCGAGGGTGGTGGTTGTTGTTGTTCACGGCCGGACTAAGGCAAGGAGGTGGTGGTTAAGAATGATGGTGGTGATGGCAGCTAAGAGATGGGGTATAGGCTGTGAAGTTCTCGATAGACAAGGAAATGAGAATGAGGGGTTGATCTTGTGAGGGACAAGAGAAAGTGAGTAGGTTGGTGAAAAGTGTGGTAGGTTGTATGTGCAAGTAAGCATGAACTATTAGGGAATGATGAGGGCTAGTGTGTAGGGTGGTGTGGCCTTATCCTTCATCACATTTTTATACCTAAAAGTCCCCTACCAAGTTTTATAAAAACTTAACTTAGTTAGTGAATTTATGTTATAAAAACTTGCCATGTTTTTATAAAAATATGTTGTGTACTAGAAATGTTTATAAAACATAGGATTATTTGAGAAGAAATACTCCACAACATTCATATTTAAACTATGTAATAAAAGATGTACAAGTTCATGACAATTTTTATAAAAATAATAAGTGGTACAATCTTTTATAAAAATTGCAAAGTTGATGGCTCAAATTATAAAAATGACCCATTGGGTTTTGGACTTTATATTGGGCCAAATCATTTAAAAGAAGAATGAAATTGGGTCGGTCCGTCGGTTATGGGCCGTACGGGTCCAAAAGGGGCACCGGTTCGAGGCCCGGGCCCGTTATGCATCGGTTGAGGTTACGGATCACCACGATCACTCGGTTTATCAAGATTATACAACGGGTTAATGTTTCGGGATCGGTTTCATTATTTTAAGCTTATTGGGCCTATTGGGCCAAGTCGGGCCCAATTATGTGATCGGTTCGAGTTTAGGCTTAAGTCTTGACAACGATTTCAGTTTGTGATGTTTTTATTTCGTAAAAACAATTGTTCGAGTCGGTTACATTAGTTTTTCAAAAATCAGATATAGTTTTCAATTTTGTACACGGGTTACGGTTTACATTTTCAGTTTTGTCAGTTCGCAACAGTTTTAAGCTCGACCGTCCAGATTGTTTAAAACCGAATAGTTGTAAACATACGATCACTTATCAGTTTGCTGTGTCAGTTATATAAACGTTCGACACCAGTTCCGGATAAAATTAAAAATATATTTTATATTTATTTTTCTTGTTACTGAAATTCCATAATTAATCCATGGAATCTTTATGGAATTTACGGGTATACGCTTCAATTACAAACGCGGGATTAGATTTACGTCATCAGTTATCAGTCAGGCACAGTAATTAACAGTTTAAACAGTAATCAGATCGGTTAATGCACATTAATGCTTAATTAAAAGTCAAAGTAAAGAGGTTTGACCTAGGTTTTTAGACGAGGTGTCACATTATCCCCCAGTTAGAAGAATTTCGTCCCGAAATTCAGTTCTTGGTCACTGGTTGTTTGTGACGTTTCCGAAAAGACGAGGATATTTCAGACGCATTTAAGCCTCGCTTTCCCAAGTATACTCTGGACCTCGCCATGAGTTCCAGCACACTTTGATAATGGGAATGTGGCTATGTATCGTCCTCATAAGGTCTCGATCTTGTATCTCGACCGGTTCCTCAATAGAGTGAGGCGTTTTGTCAACTTGAATTTTGTTAAGTGGGACGACAAGCGTTTCCTCAGATAAGCATTTCTTTAAGATTACTAATGTGAAAGACATCATGCAAAATGCTTAGCTATACGGGAAGGCGTAGACGGTAAGCTACTGGTCCGATCGTCTTAGTGATTTCAATTGGACCAATGTAACGAGGGTTAAGCTTTCCTCGTTTGCCGAAACTGATGACGCCTTTCTAAGGTGACACTTTTAACATGACGCGGTCACGCTTTTTAAAGGATAAGGGTTTGCGACGATTGTCGGCAGATAAATCTCAATAGTCTGATAAAAGAATGAGGATTGACACACGGATGAACGAGGTTTTGAGTATGAAGGTTTCTGGACAAGTCAGGATTTCTCATGAATGGGCTCTACCAGGATTTTCATGCAGTTCAAATTACAATTATGTGTGCACCCACAATTGTGATTTGCCTTACATGATCAGCCTAAGCTTTGCTCATACTTGAGTTTTCAGTTTGTCGGTAAATGAAATGTATTGGGGACAAGATGGCTTATGGAAAAGTTTAGATTGATTCGCTACCGGACGAAATCTTCTTTGATTACCGGGATTCCTTAATGATAACAATAATGGAAATGCGGTTTGGCTCCAGTCTATTGGTCTTGCAGTCTAAGGTCCTAATAGGTTCTAGACAAGATGGGTGTGTAGGCCATTGGTCCAATCTGTTCCAGGATCTCAAGGGATCGATGAGGTTTAAGCATACCTAGCTTTCCAGGCCTAGTTACCTCCGTCTAAGACAGAATCCATTATAAGGTTTTGAACCCCCTTATAGATTATAAGGGTTCGCGTCGAGTGTTAACATAGTTCTCCTGGAGATTACCTATGACTTTCAGAATTGAAAGGTCTCCTTAGTAGTTTCATGAACTATTACTGGACCAGTCAGATGACTGTTACTGGCTTCGGTCTAGCGAAGGGGCGAATGAAACTTTCTTCCATACAAGCCTTCGAGAAGGGGCAGCTTGAATATTCAAGCGATATCTATTGCAATAAGGAAACTTGGCGAGTGGAAATAGGTTGTCTCAACCATTGTCTAGGTTTGTCTTGCGTGATGACAATCTGTCACATAACTACGCAACGTACCTTTTTAAGGTCTGGATTTTTCCTTTTAATTTGGTCATCAGTATAACTCCTTTATACATACATTTTGTTGCATCCCTGGGTGGATGGAATATCTTGATTTGTGGGCTTCATCAAACACTAGCCTTCTCAAGTCTCTAAAGCTAGGTACCCATAGTCTAACCAAAAGGCTCATGGTTCCATCAGGCTTTTCAATCAGTTGTTTCTCCATGTCATGCAGGCATTCATTTTTCAGATTCTCAGGCTCAAGAGCTTTGATTTGAGCATCACGAACTTGTGACGTGAGATTCGAGCGTATGGTCATACTTAATGCTCGAACACGATGCGTTTTGGCATGTTCTTTCCTTCTTAAAGCATCGACTACAACGTTAGCCTTGCCCGGGTTATAACGAATCTCACATTCGTAATCGTTAAGCAGTTCAACCATCGTCGTTGTCTCATGTTTAGCTCTTTCTGGTTAAAGATGTGCTGGAGGCTCTTGTGATCGGTGAATATAACGCACTGAGTCCCATAGAGGTAGTGCCTCCAGATTTTGAGGGCAAAGACAACGGTTCTAAGGTCTAAGTCGTGACTCGTGTAAATCTTCTCATGAATCTTCAGTTATCGAGAGGCGTAAGCGATGACTTTCTCATGCGGCATCAGTACGCAACCCAAGCCTTGATGCGAAGCATCACATTATAAACGAAATCGTCGATTCCGTTTGGTAAGGATACGATTGGGGCGTTGCAAGGTTTTTGCTTCAACAACTGGAAAGCAGTTTCAGTTTTTTTTTATCATCCCAGATGCATTTCTTATCTTCTGGGTCAGGGTGGTGAGTGGCTGGGCTATCTTGGAAAAATTCTCAATGAATCGGCAATAATAGCCAGCGAGACCTAAGGATTGACGAATCTCAGTTGGGATCGTGGAAGTACTCCAATCTTTGATTGCTTCAATCTTAGACGGATCAACGTGAGTATCGTGGTCGTTGATCACATGACCCAGAAAGTGTACTTCGCGAATCCAAAAATCACATTTGGAGAATTTCGCGTACAACTCTTTTTTTCTTCAGCAGTTCTAAGATGAGTCTCAGGTGTTCTTCATGTTCGTTCTTACTACATGAGTAGATAAGAATATCGTCGATGAACACGAAAACAAATTATCCAAGTATGGCTTGCACACGCGATTCATTAAGTCCATGAATACGGCCGGTGCATTAGTCAAACCGAATGGCATAACGAGGAACTCGTAATGATTATAGCGTGTTCTAAACGTTGTCTTTGAGACATCTTCATCTCTAACTCGCAGTTGGTGGTACCCCGACCTTAGATGGATCTTTGAACAGAAGCATGATCCTTGGAGTTGATCAAATAAGTCATCGATCCTCGGAAGCGGGTAACGGTTCTTTATAGTCAGTTTGTTCAACTCTTGGTAGTCGATACATATCCTGAACGTGTCATCTTTCTTTTTCACAAATAACACGGGAGCACCCCATGGGGAGTGGCTTGGACGAATAAAGCCCTTATCTAGCAACTCTTGCAGTTGGCTAGATAACTCTTGCATTTCAGACGGTGCCAGTCGGTAAGGGGACCTAGAATCGGGGCGACTCAAGGTGTTAGGTCGATGCGAAAATCTACTTGTCGTGTTGGGGGGTAAGCGTGGAAAGTCTTCTGGAAAGACTTCCGGGTATTTGCATTACATTAAAATTTAGGTCAAGTTGTAAAGGCTTTTAGAACTTGAAACCTATTGATTGTATTCTTAGTTTTAAAATCATTTTTTTAAAAGGATTTCGGTGTTTTAGTTGGTGCGTAATACCACTATTAAACCAAGCAACCAAAACAAGCAAAACGAATATGTATTCGGCCATTAGGGTTTTGGTCTTGCTAGAGCCTTTTAGCGAGACCAAATGGGTCACGGGATAAAAGTACAAAACAACCACAAGGCAGGCATCTTCATGTAGCGTGCATGTTCTGTAAGCTCCCACTGACCTTGAGACGCCTATTGACATCGATCGGATCTTCGGGTCTTCTTGATGACAACTTTTGCCAAAGTAGAAGATTTCGTAAAAGGAAAAACCTCATTACAATTTTAAACCCAGAAATGTGGGCCAACACAAAGTCTAAACTATTATAACAATGGGCCAAAACATGGGCCAAACCATAACAGTAAAATAATCACGCAACAGTCAAACAAGGGTTGGGCCGAATACATATAAGATACAATCAAAACAAATTGCAATGTTAATTGGTCAAAATAAAGTTGAACAAGATGCAATTTAATTATGCAATACAAATAAAATCTGATTCGCAACTTTCGGGCGTTTAACCCCAGTTTGCGAATCCACCGGTGGAAAATCGACCGGTTCCGATTTGCGCGTGGTAATCAAGGCTCTGATACCACTTTTGGGATTTGGCAGTGGTATTCGGCTCGCCCGGTGACATATTTAAAAATTACATGACCGATAGATTAATAGTTTATGAAAGAGTTTACCGAATTAATTTATAATTAATTCTGTAACGCAGCGGAACAAAGTATATATATATATATAACAAATTATATATATAGAAAAACTAATTAATCAAATAACACAAATACCAGTACGCAACAGGATCCGATTACCAAACACGCAAACACAGAAATAAATAAATAAATAATCTAAACTAATAGTGAGTTTAGATATACCTTGGCGGTGTTGAACAAACGTTCGAGACACCGAGTTTCAACGAACGAAGCGCTAGGTTGAAATGGAACGAACCACTTTCGGTCTCAGACGGTTGTCGCGTATCGCGATTATTCTCGTGGTCCAGTGTCGCGTACCGCTACGGGACGGCGTTTATGACCCGTGGTCATTACGCATCGCGAGAGTACGTCTTGACAGACGTCCCGTCTCGCGAGACTACGAGATCAATCAGATTCAGATCTGATTGCAACCGGAGACGGTGCACGACGAAAAGTGTCAGACTCACGTCGACGGGCGACGGTCATATGACGGCGTGCGATCCGCGGTGGTGGCGGTGGGTGACGGCGGTGACGACGGCGAACGGCGGCGGCGGCGTCGAGTTTCACAGTGGTGATCGGCAGTTTTGCGGCGGCGATTGGCGGCGAACCGAACGGCGGATCAAGGCGTACGAGGCGGCGATCTCTAGACCGTAAGGCGGTCTACGGGCGTTGACTGACGGAACACCCTAACTAGCAACCACCACCAAGTTATGGCGGAATGAAATCGGCGGCAGCCGATTTCCTTTTCTTTGGGTGTGCGTCGAGAGGAGAGCAAGAGGAGATTTCGATCTCCTCTTTTATTTTTAGCCGTCGACATCAAAATTGGGTGATTAGGGTTAATCCCCTAATCATCTAATATTTATTAGATGACCATTAATTCGCGACGGGCCCCTCTCGAATATAAAGCCCATCTCGTACGCGAGCCCACGAGTTAACGTTAGTAAATATTTCACTAATGTATAACTCGACCGTGAATTTAAATAAAACACTTTTATTTAAATATCGTTCACCCTTTATTATTAAACCGGTTAATAATAATATTATTGATTATTAATTATTTATAACTATTATAAATAATATATATAATCAAACGTTTCCGTTTCTTTTACCGGTTAACGAGTAAGCGGGTTTAGAGTTAGTTGCACCCGGTGTAACTCTTACGGGTCGTAACCGGGTCGGGTTCAAGATTTGTCGGGTCAGGACACATAATATCCAACAAGGTGGGTGTTGGCAATTAAAGCTCCAAGGGGGGATGAACCTAGACACTTGCATGCATGTCTAGGGACTCCCAACACACTCTCCCAACTCCCCTTGAGTGGGAAAGGCCTGCCATATCAGAGGGAAATCCAAAATTCCAATTTTAAACTTAAAACTTCTCTCATACTCTTTTAATCAGCAGCCCCAACTAGACAGTGCGCAGCCCCAACTACGTACTGTGCTTTGGTCATGTACCATGTGATGTATCATGTCCAAAATGAAATATAACATATAACCTATTATATGTTATGTAACAATTTATTTAACCACTTAAATAACATTTTATCATACTTCTCCAATTTAAATCATCCATATGATTTAATCATAAGTGCAACTATTTAGAAACCGATTTCTAAATATCTTCAATTGGTAATATTTATTTGTTTGATCATATCTAAATAAATATTACATTAGGTGTTTGTCTAACTCGTTATTGGGTATGACCCGTCTTGGATCATAACGTACTAGCCACATCAATCAAGTATGTGTCTTGGGCAGACCGAGTCCAACAATCTCCCACTTGCACAAGATTCATAGAAGATTGATGCAAGTAGCAAATACCGCCTAACAACGGTTTACTACCCCTAATACGTATGACTTAGTGCCATTCAATAACATCATCTCCTTAAGTCTCCACTTGAGATGTTTTAGGTGAAACAATCATTTATCCTTTTGTCACAAATGTCAAGTTAAATCCTAGAGACATAGAGTGATCACTCTCCAATAGATTTAACTTTATTCAGGCCCTAGACATTTAACTCTCATGGAATAAGAGGGACAAATTCCATCTTGACTACATACGTCTTTCACAGACACCTAGTATTATGCCTGAGCTTAGCCTTATGTACTGCCATGTTTCAGAACAACGAAGAACTAAGTCAAAGCATAATTCTTGGTGAATATCAAGACCCAATATGTATCTCAGGTCAGAGGATACAAATGGTATTCTCCTTTACTCAAGCTTACTTATGATCAATCAATTAAGATTCCATGGGGTAAGTCTTGAGAGCGGGTCGTCCAATATTTGTCTCCCACAAATATCTATGAACCTTGGCAACAACCCTTTGCTCCATATTCATCCCTTATGAATATCCACCAATCCAAGTTCATAATAGTCTTCCCTTCACATTTGTTCCCACAAATATGTTCGACTACGGACATTTAGAATAAGTAACTTATTCATGGATTTAAACATGCAAAAATGGAACACTACACAAATTAAATGAAATCCCACATTCATATAAAAGTGTCAATTTAACAATTGTTCCTATATCCAAATACAAAATATATATCATATCCAATCACTAGAATATCGAAGTCCCATGGCACAAACATAACCCTCATGATTTGTCCGTTCTAGGAGCTTCGTGAGTGGATCCGCGACGTTATCGTCGGTGTGAACTTTGCGAATACATATCTTTTGTTTTTCAACTTCATCCCTTATGTAGTTGAATCTCCGCTCAATGTGCCTTGTCTTTTGATTTAAGCAATCGCTCCTTTGTTTATCAAAAGAATCTCTAGGGGTCCTTGAATGGTAGGAACAACCCCTAATTCGGCCACAAACTTCTTCAACCACGCGGCTTTTTGCGCGGCCAAAGACGCAACGATGTATTCTGATTCTATAGTGGACAATGCAACCACCTCTTGCTTTGAGCTCGACCGCCCCTCCATTCATAATGAAGATATACCCCGACTGTGATCGAGAATCATCTCGATCCGTTTGGAAACTTGCATCCGTTTAACCCCTTACAACGAGTTCCTTCTCATTGGATCCGTATATTAAGAAAATTTCCTTAGATCTTCTAAGATATTTCAATATACTCTTGATAGCCATCCAATGACTATCACCTGGATTTTTGTTGGTATCTACTTGCCATGCTGAAGGCGCATGACACGTCCGGTCTAGTGCATATAATAGCATACATAATCGATCCTATAGCAGACGCATATGGGATTCCTTTCATTTGTCTTGCTCAACCTTTGAGCTTGGACATTGAGTCGTACTCAATATAGTCCCTCTTTAAATAGGTACCAAACCTTTCTTAGAGTTCTCCGTCTTGAACCTTTTCAAGATTTTGTCAATGTATGCACTTTGATTCAAACCTATCAAGCGCCTTGATCTATCCCTATAGATCTTTATTCCCAAAATATAGGCGGCTTCACCAAGATCCTTGATGGAAAAGTGACTTCCAAGCCAGGCTTTTACACCTTCCAAGGTTGGAATGTCATTTCCAAATAGTAGTATGTCATCTACATACAATACTAGAAAAGTTATTATACTCCCACTAGCCTTCTTATACACACAAGCCTCATCCTCGTTCTTGATGAAGCCAAATTTCTTTATCTCTTCATCAAAACGGTGATTCCAACTCCTTGATGCTTGTTTCAATCCATAGATTGATTTCTTTAACTTGCATACTTTATTAGAATGTTTTGGATCGACAAAACCCTCGGACTGAGCCATATAGACATCTTCCTCAAGACATCCATTTGCCATACCTCATAATCATAGTAGGCGGCTATGGCAAATAATATCCTTATTGACTTTAGCATTGCCAACGACGAGAAAGTTTCATCATAATCAACCCCTTGAGTTTGAGTGAAACCTTTTGCTACAAGTCGAGCTTTAAAAGTATCTAAGTTTCCATGCATGTCGGTTTTCTTCTTGAAAACCCATTTACTTCCAACTACCTTGGAATTAGGAGGTCGTTCTACCAAGTCCCATACTTGGTTATCATGCATGGATTGCATCTCAACGTTCATGGCTTCCAACCATTTATCCGATTCGGAATCGGATATTGCATCACGGTAAGTGGTTGGTTCATTCGAATCTACCACATAGCATCCCTCCAAGAAAAATCCATATCTTTCGGGTGGACTACTAGTTCTACCAGATTTATGAACGTTGTGTGTGTCTTGATCAACCATTTGATCATCTTCAACAAACTTTTGTTGAGGGCTAGTTTCAACCAAACGTGTATCGGCTTGTGGTTCTTGATCCTCCTCAAGTTCCACCGTTCTTCAACTAGTTCCTTTCATAAGGAACTGAGTTTCCAAGAACTCGACCTTTCTAGCAATAAATACTTTTGCTTTGTTGGATTGTAGAAGTAATATCCTATAGAATCTCTAGGATATCCTACAAATATACACTTAGTGGATCGGGATATATCTTGTATGAAGCATCATGCTTTACATAAGCTTCACAACCCCACACCTTTAGATAAGATAAGGATGGAACCCTTCCATGCCATAACTCAAAAGGTGTCCTTTCCACTTTCTTGGTTGGGGCTATATTCAAAATACAGGCCGCTGAGAGTAGGGCATATCCCCAAAATGATAGAGGTAATGAACTTCTACTCATCATAGATCGAACCATATCCAATAGCGTTCGATTCCTCCTCTTCGATACACCATTATGTTGTGGTGTTCGAGGTTGTCACACCCTGAACTTTCAAGAACGGAGGCGTTTGACGTCATGGGGTCATAGTCATGGATACATTGAATGGCCTCTAAATGATTAAATGTTTTGATTTATACACAAATGTCTTACAAGTTGCAGCGGAAAGTAGTGACAGTAAAACAATGATTGTGAAGTACAAAAGTTGAGTTTGAAAAGCATGATGATTCCAAATTGATAACATGCGATGAAAGCTCCAAACGCGCTAAGTGTTGACTATGACACCAAACAGAATACAGGTCCTAATGATGTATGTCATTCCATGCAAGCAGCAGCTAAGTACCTAAGAAATCATGAGTTTAAAAGGGTCAACATAAAGTTGGTGAGGTTCACAGGTTTATGATTTATCATTTGATGTTTGTAAACAGTTTTCGGTATACTTAAATATTACATGGGTTTATCGTTGTGGATGTATGAGCTCACCTGAACCTTGATTTCAAATACTAACGGTTTACCCACCCATGGTATCTCGCCCGAGAGATACCGATCAGAGCAGAATAAATGACGTGTACCCCTTGACAATGTACGAAGTCAGATTTGGAGCGACCAAACTGGGCAGGGTTGTCAACCTAAATAGATCTATTCACTAGCTATCGTTTCGTACAGAACTAATTGAAATCAATTAATGGTGGGATTCGGTTGTACAAACGTTTATAACGATAATGTACCAAATTGGGCAATCAGTAAGAGAACAAGTAGTCATACGACTAACAGATAAACCATAATATTAAGTAAAAAGCATTTATCAGATTTCATGATTTCTCCCCCAAAGTATAAAACAGTTAAAGGAAAAGGGGCCGTGAAACTCACCTGATCGAGGCGAATTAAAGACAAGTATGCAAATCCGGAAACGAGGCATTCAAATAACGTCCTAATAATGCGAAAATGTATGTCACACCCCGGTCAACGGATTGGGTGTGAGTGAGACGGAATCATAGTCGCAGATATACAGAACAACTTCTACTAAATTCAAACGTCACGGAAAGTCGTGGTGAAATGATATTGTCTTACATTTGAATAAAAGTCTTAGTTTGATATTGAAATCATAAAGTAGTTTATTTAAGATAGGTCGGGACTACGACTCCGGTAAAGCAGGGTCGAAAGTTACAGTGAATCTCCATTTGCACGTCTTCCATGATAAGCTTAGATACCTGAGAAATCATGAGTTTAAAAAGGTCAACATAAAGTTGGTGAGGTTCACAGGTTTATGATTCTATGGTAAGTTTGTAAAAACAGTTTACAGTATGTTGGAATAACAGTTTACGGTATGTTGGAATAAAAGTTTGCGACATGTTGGGATAACAGTTTACGGCATACTTAAATGTTACGTTGGTTTACTGTCATGGTTGTAAGATCCTACCATGAACCTCAAATTCGAATACTAACGGATTACCCACTCATAGCATTCTATCCCAAGAATACCGAACAGGCGAGAATAACTGACGTGTACCCCTTGACAATGTACGAAGTCAGGATTGGAGCTACCAATCTGGGCAGGGTTGTCAACCCAAATAAATCTATTCACTAGTTATCGTTTTGAGCAGAACTAATCGAATTCAGTTAATAGTGGGATTTCAGTTGTACTAACGTTTATAACGATAAAGTACCAGTTGTTTGGGATACAGAATGGAACATGTAGTTAAACGGCTAACAGGTAAACCATAACATTAAGTAAAAAGCATTTTATCAGTTCATGATTTCTCCCCCATAAGTGTAAAACAGTTGAAAAGAAAAGGGGCCGTGAAACTCACTTGATTCAGTGATGATGATGGATTGCCGAGTGGCAACTAGCAAGTAAAGTCCTAATAAAACACAAGACAGTATGCATAAGGGTCCACATAATCATTTGAGTAACGAACGTTACCCAAATGATACCGGTCAAGTCTTGACGTATAATCCCGTTTATAGCGTTTGAAAACCCGTTAGTTAATCAGTTTAAAATCAGTAAATGCTAATGTTCACGTATGAAAGCATTTATGTAATTTGAATACAAGAATTGAACATGTGATCACATATCATGAAGATCAGTTCAATCAAGTCTTAAATATTATTTTAAATAATAATATTTATTATTATTTTTAAGTTCGTTCGATCGATTGAATATTTAATCGCGTTAAGTTATAATATATATAACTAGAGTTAATAATTATTATCGAAATAATTATTCTAACTTGTTGGAATAATTTATCAAATTATTACAAGTTAACGATTTAATGAATAAACACAAGTAGGTTAAGTATTAATGGTTATTTTAATATTAAACTCATGTTAGGGAAAATTAGGGTTTCCATGATAATGTAAATATAATTATTATTAGAATAATTAATATTAACAATCATGATGAGTTTAAATCAAATTAGGGTTTCTAAAACTCATACGAATACTTATTTGTCGAAAATAATAATTTACGATTCGTTACGTCGTACGACGTTGTAAATTGTTATAAAGATTTCGTTTATTCCAAATGTTTAAAAATAAACATTTGATCCGGTTAAAACGTTTTGATTATTTTGATTTATTTCAAATAATCAAAAATATGTTTTTCATAGTTTCTATAAGTCTTTTGATTTTATTTTGATAAAATCATTTCTAAATAACTTTATTTATCAAATAAAGTTAAGGTTTTAAATTAAAGACTTTTTTATAGAAAATTCTCAACATAAAACATTTTCCACTTTTTTATAAATTCCAAGATTTTATACTTTTGTCGATTGTCCAAAAAAATATGATATTTTATCATTTTTGAACATAAATTATATCTATTTATTTTATCCATTTTATTTCTTCTATAAAATCTAAACAAGTCTTTTAAATCTTGCATTTTAGAAATTATATTTTTATAAAATGTGACCATTTTATATAACAATTTCTATGGCTTAACTTTTATGGTTTAATTTATCAAGTAATTTTTATAAAAGTACTAAGTTATTATTTAGCCATAAAAATTCATTTAAATGATTTAATGTTATCATTTAATGTCCAATATTTCTATATCATCTCCTAATGTCCAAGTTAGTCCACTAATGTCTTTAAACACCAACTTTAATCCATGATAACTTGTCATTAGCAAATATAAATCCATTAACAAGATGATTAACTACTAAAATCATAATTTTGCAATTCTAGTAAATTAAATCATACTAAGACATGATTATATATATACTTAACCATTTGTAACATTCTAGCATTTGATAATATCAATATTTTATCATGCTAACATATATATAATCATCATAAATCATGATAATATTTATAGATATCATAAAATCATCCATAAAAACCACATTTTCAAACATATAACCTTAAGGTTTATATAAAAATGTATTTTGGTGTTTATGATTGTTAGAAAACTTTACGTTACACGGTTCGTTGTCAAGACTCGAGGAAATCCTTCGGGACGTTAATAACGTATAAAAACTTAAACGAGAACGGTTAAAAAGACTCACAACGGTGAGGAGTTTAAAACCGAGATAAGAGAGGAACGGTGGTGGCATCGTGGTGGTCTGCGGCTGTTCACGGCAGCAGCAGCAACTCACGGCAGCAGTAGCTCATCAACAGCAGTTTACGGCAGTAGCAGTGTGGCGGCAGCAGGGCGTCAGTGGTGGCTGCCAGAAAAAGAAAAGAAAAGAGGAGGAGTGGTGTTGTTTGGCCGGAAAAGAAGAGAGAAGGGGAGGCGGTTCATGGCAGTGAACAGCAGCGATGCTACAGCAGAATCCGACAGTAGCAGCAGTAGAATCCGGCAGTGGCTGTGGTGGTGATGGCAGTCGAAGGAGGTGGTGGTGGCTGTGTTTTCTCGACAGAAAAAGGGAAGGAAAGGTGGTGGTTTATGGTGTTGTCGAGAGGGAGGAAGAAGGAGAAAAAGGGTGGTGATGGGGGGTGGTTCGGTGGCAGCAACAGGAGTAACAAGATGGTGGTCGTTTGCTAGTGGCGGTGGTGATGGCTGGGTGTTATCTTTCCGACAGAAGAGGGAGGGACAAGGAATAAGGTGGCGGTGGTTTATGGTGGTTGCTGATCACCGGAAAAAGAAAAAGAAAGGGTGGTGGTGGTGGGGTGCAGCCGTGAGAAGGGGAAAGAAGGAGAAAGGTGATGGTGGTAGATGGTGATGGTTCACGCAGAGAACAAAAGGGATGGGAGAGAAAATGTTTGGGACTTGCTTGTTCTTTGACAGAGAAGAAAGAAGAAAAGGGAAAGTGGGAGTAGTTGGTGGGAATTGTGGTCATGTGGTGAGTAGGGTGTACAAATTTAGGGTGATGATGAGCTAGAGTGTTAGATGGTAGGGTGGTGATGTGGTGAGTTTGCCTTCACAATTTTTACCATAACATTCTCCTAACTAAATTTTATAAAAACTAACATGTAGTTGAAAGTTTTATATAAAACTTGTCATGTTTTTATAAAATAGTTTAGGCATTATAAATGTTTATCAAACATATAAAGATTAGTGGTGAAGAATAATTCGTAACTTTTATAAATAAACAATGTATAAAATTTATACAAGTTCATGACAAATCTTTATAAAAATAATAAGTGGTAACAAATTATATAAAAATTGCAAGGTTGATGGGCTAATATTAATTTAAAATAACCCATTGGGCTGGGACTTCATATTGGGCCTAAATGTTTAAAGAAAATGAAATTGGATCCGTTTTGTCGGTTATGGGCCGCACGGGTCCAAATGGGGCACCGGTTCGAGGTCCGGGCCCGTTGTGTGTCGGCTAGGTTTATGGATCGTCACGATCACTCGGATTATCAAGATTATGTAACGGGTTAAGGTTTCAGGTTCGGTTTCATTGTTTTCGGCTCATTGGGCCTATTGGGCCTAGTTGGGCCCAACGGGGTTAATGATTGAGGTTTTGGCTTAAGTCTTGACAACGATTTCGGTTTGTGATGTTTTTGTTTCGTAAAAACAATTTTTCGAGTCGGTTACATTAGTTTTTCAGAAATCATATATAGTTTTCAGTTTTTCACACGTTTTACGGTTTACGTTTTCAGTTTTGTCAGTTCATGACAGTTTTAAGCTCGACCGTCCAGATTGTTTAAAACTGAATAGTTTTAAACATACGATCGCTTAACAGTTTACCGTGTCGGTTATACAAGTGTACGACACCGGTTTCTGATAAAATATAAAAATACATTTTATATTTATTTTCTTGTTATTGAAATTCCATTGTTAATCCATGGAATCTTTATGAAAGTTATGGGTATATGCTTCAAGTACAAACGCGGTATTAGGTTTACGTCATCAGTTCGTCATCAGTTAACGATCAGGCACAGTAATTAACAGTTTAAACAGTAATCAGATCGGTTAATGCACATTAATACTTAATTAAAAGTCAAAGTAAAGAGGTTTGACCTAGGGTTTTTGAATGAGGTGTCACAATGTATATATATATATAAGGCATTTGGTTATTGAGTAACAATAATGTCACCCAAACGATACCGGTCAAGTCTTGATATAATATCCCGTTTGTATTTGTTTTGGAGGGGTCCGATTGAATATATTTATTGATCAAATATATATACGAAATCAATATTTATATGTCATGACTTAAACCTTTTATAATTATTTGGCAAAATAATTATATAAATATTTTCAAGTGAAAATATGTGACAAGGTTTATTGAAATAGTATAAGTAAGTAAAAAAAAATACAAACCTTTGTATTTATAGTTATACTTTTATAAAGAATTTTATAAATTCATTTGACAAAAGTCATAATCATGTTAAGTTAAGATGACCATCTTTTTAAAAGTATGAGTGTTAAAATAATTATATGTTCAATATAATTATTTGACGATTAAAACATCGAAAGCGTTTAAACATTTTTATAACAAGTTGACTTGAGATTATTTAATAGAATCCAAGTCTTTTTAAAGTCCAAAAATACAATTATTCCATGTCTTTAGGAATATCCGATTTATTAATTTTTAAACAAGTCTTTGTTTATCAAAATTAATTCCATGGTTTTAGTTGGTCATCTAACTTGTTAAGTGATTATGTTTTATATTTTCATGACTTATCAAGATTTCTACTAACACATAAGTGTTAGAATTAAGTCATGGGTTTGTTCATAACAAGTTAATGTTGTTAGATCATTTGTTTAAGTCATGAGTTAGTTATTTATAACAATAAAAATAAATAATCTACTAGCCAAAGCTAGGACCTTTATGTTCACCAAGGGAACAAATCTTACTAATACTTGAAGTATTAGGACAAATCTACTAACACAAATGTGTTAGGACCAAAATAAATAAATAACAAGTAAGTAGATTGCAAGAATTTAAATGACAAGTATTTAAATGCAAGATATATAAATGATCAAGGTTTTGATACACAATACTCCCAAATTTGGTTTCTTTAGTGTACAACCCCACTTCTTGGCTATTTTAAGCTCTAAGGCACCAAGATGTGTTAGATCAAGTCACTTGTATTATTAACCTAAGTGTTGGTTAGTTTAGAGGATTAGAGAAGGACAGATTTTTAAGTTATATCAAGACTTGAGGTATTTTTGGGTGTTAGAAAATATATGGAAAAAGGTTTAAGAACACTCACGAAAGAGTAGGAGAGGAGTGATGGTGGTTCACGGTGGCTAGTGGTGGCCGGAGGTGGTGGAGCGGCGGTGGAGTGGTGGCTAGTAGTGGTCGGCCTAGCCGAATTCAATGGAGGAAGAGAGGGGGAGTTGGGGGGAGGTAGAAGTATGTGGGGAGGTGCAAGTGAAATGGAACCCCCAACACTTCTATTTATATGCAAAAGATGGCCAATTACCCAAGGGTTAATACCCATATGACAACTAATAATTCACTTGATTTTTGATTAAAAATAATCATGTAAAATAGTTGTAGGTGATTTTTATAAAAAGATGGAGACTTTTCATAAAAATTGGAGATGATCCAAGGTTCAAAAATTATATAAAAGTCCATGGGTTGGTATAAAAAGACTAGATTAATGTTTATTAAAAGTTTGGAAAATAAACATTAATTTTTAGTTTTTATAAAACTACAAAGGTGGAGGACTTTTAAATAAATTGATGGGGTTCAATT
>JBCNJP010000007.1:1108623-1153623 GCA_039602395.1 Deinandra increscens subsp. villosa
AAATCACTAGTCGGTGTGCAAGATTGCTGATCTCTAGGCCATAATCACTAGTCGGTGTGGGGAAACCAAGGCCAAGGGGCTATTTCATCATGATCATGGCCAGTGAGGGGCTTGCCTTGGTCGCTCACAGCCCTTGGCTTGGCCAAAATCACTAGTCGGTGTGCAAGGTTGCTGATCGCTGGGCCATAATCACGAGTCGATGTGGAGAAATCAAGGCCAAGGGGCTGTTTCATCGTGTACATGGCCAGTGAGGGGCTGTCTTGATCGCTCACAGCCCTTGGCTTGGCCAAAACCACTAGTCGGTGTGCAAGGTTGCTGATCGCTTGTGGGGAAACCAAGGCCAAGGGGCTGTTTCATCGTGTACATGGCCAGTGAGGGGCTGCCTTGGTCTGTCCCACCCCCAAAAATCCACGCGCGGAATACCACCGCAGGGAGCGTGACAAACCAGGATCACTGTCCATTAGTTACACCAAACGACCAATAATTAATGTAGACGTTTCATATTTCATTAAATTATAATTTCAGAGTTTTACAAATGCGGAAGCGTAAATACAATGAAAACATTAAAGTTAAAACAGTGTCACCCAAGGTGACGTGACTTGACCAAAGACACTAAAAGTGTTTCAAGACTCACGCATGCGTACTCGTGATACTCGATCATCTGCAACCTGAGAATAACATGATAAAAAGTGTCAACACAAAGGTTAGTGAGTTCACAGGTTTATCAGTTGAAAAGCAGTTCAAGTTCAGTTTAAGATTGATTGTTCGACAACAATCAAGTTGAGTTTAAGATTGACTATTCACAACAGTCAAGTTGAGTTTAAGATTGACTATTCAACAACAGTCAAGTTGTAAGAGCATAATCACTAATATATATCAAATAGCTAACTAGGCTATATACATGAAACTTCGCACGTTGATGGTCACCGAAGCTAACAGTTGTTTATAGTTTGTGCAGTTTGCCTTGTTGTGTTTAGGACGAATATGACACCCGTTCGATATCCAATCGAGTCAGCGCGATTGACCCCGGTGGGGTTTTTCAGACCCAGTATTACTACAATATATCTCTCGCTATCGTCATTAATACTAACGGTACCATAAGAAGGACTTTGTTGTATCAGTGTGCTTCAAGTACTTCAAGTGATATATAAAAGTCTAATTATCTCAATTGTATAATTCATGCATGTTAATCTCCCCCAACAGGATTAAAAACAGTAAAATGGGGCCGTGAAACTCACCTTTGGGTGCACTGCAATTCCAGATAAATAATAACAGCAACTAGCAACTAGCAGGTCTTGTGTACTCTACCGAACACCTAACGAGCATATTTACATAAGTATGTGTTCAATCGAAAGTGACTAAGTCTACATAAATGACGAAAACGAATGATCGTGAAGTCCAGATCAAGTCGAGGATGACACACTGGTCAAATCCGAGCGATTATCGAAATGAACCAAAAATATATGTATATATTATATACCAATAATATATATTTTCCAAATTCAAATAACTAAATAAATATACTTATATAACATATATAAACCAAAAGCGCAAAACATCGTTAATAACGAGTTTATAAACCGAGTTACATAAATCTATATAACAATAATCGCACGTGTCTTAATAGACCAAATATATATAAAAATATATTTAGCTACTATCTATAATCATCACGAATTTTAAACTATCATTTAGATTAATCCACATCACATAAACGTTTATATTACATTTTGAATCCGAAACGACAATTTTAATAGTTTTCTAAAACATTGTCTAGTCTACGGGTTTTATAATTTACCAATGGATCATTTTATGCAAGTTTTAACTCAACAAATGGCCAAATTCACAAAAACAAGCAAAACAAAAGCATAAAAAAGAAAGAAAGTGGAGGTCACCGGGTTTGAATCCGTGACCTCTAGATCATGAAACAACAACCCAACCACTGGAACAACTCCATAATTGTTAGCAGATTTGATTCGGAATGTTTATATGTAACAGCAGTGAACAAGAGGTTTTCCAGAAAACAAAACAACATAAAAAGGTAAGGCCAGGACTCGAACCCGCGACTCTTAGTTATAGCGCGACAGACTGAACCGTTGGACAAGCTTCCAGATTGATATCAAAACAGAAAATATAAGATATAACTATATAGAGCGCGCCATCTCTTTCCTTAAAACCTAAACTCGTCGGAAAAACGTTCCGGTCGTCAGAAAAACACGAAAATAGAAACGAGTGTATGAAACGTAACGCAAAACATGTGGGAACTGTTACCTCAAGTCAGAGATGCAAGGATATGAGTGTTTGATATCGAAACCGCAACCGAACACGACGTCAGAGACGGTCTCCAATGCCTCTCCTACTACTGTTATACTTGTCCACTCTTTGCGCGACCCAACTAACGACGTGAAACCTCCAGTACGTTGCGACAGTGAAGGGCTGCGGTGGTGGCCGGAATCTCGCCGGCGATGGTGGTGGTGTCGCAAGAAGGAAAAGAGAGAGAGGGTGTGAAATCGTGAACAAATGAGTAGATGAGAGTGTTGTAGGGGTTTCAATTTGATTGGAAAGCTAGCTGGAGTGAATGCGTGATCGGTTGCCGGTATTTGAGACGTTCCGGTCGACACCGACGGTCGTAGACTACAAAACTGTATTTACTTTAACTTTCGGCAATTGTCAAATCCAGTCCCTCGTTTTTTTAATTAAATGGAATCAGATTTGAAAATTACCTAATAGGTCCCTTAAAGTTAAAAAGGGGTTAACGTACTCTAAAAGAGTTAACGGAGAATGATTTTATTTTTATTAAATATGCCAATATGACATTAATGCCAATGGTCCCCAACATTTATTTGATGGAAGTAAATGTAAATATTAATAAGTTAAGGGGGCGAATATGATTTCCTATTAGATACCTATAACTAAGGAAGATTTACAGGGATTTTGGCATTCGATCATTTTTCTCACGATCAAGAAAACTGCCTATCACAATCCTCTATGAAGAACACCACTAAAGAATCTTCCAAATCATCCATCGATTCAAGGTATCATAACGGGAACCAACAAATGACTTCTTCATCATCAAAGATTGTGTGCCCTACTACAAGTAAGTTTTATGATTCATGTTGTATTTTGATGATTACTTGATTGAATTGATGATTAGGGTTCTGAAAAATTGATTCATCATCAAAATTTAATTAACATGTGGCATCAGAGCCACGTTAATCACATCAATTTAATTATGGGGGATTTGGATTCTCACTAAATATTAACTTGCGGATGTTTGAAGTATTGAAATCGTCTGTTTTAATTTTCGATCCCAATGAGACGGTGAATTCATTCAATGGTTTTCTTTTCCTGGTTTAAAATCGCTACCATAATTGATCGATATTTAAAAAAAAAAGAAAAAATCAAATTCATGAAATCAATATTTTAAGCATCTTTATGAGTCGGTTGTCATCCAAATCATGAGTGGTTGATCTTAATTAAATAATTTGAATGCCACGTACTGATATGGTAAAAAGACATGGATTGTGTTCATAAATTTTTTTTATTCTATAATCGTCATTGTTTCTGAATCCATTTAGAAAAATTAAGAAAATCACTCGCCTTTCTGCAAATCATTCAATTAGCTGCAAACTGATTAATATTTTGTTTCCTTTTGATACAATTATTTATCCAAAAAACGTTTGCAAATCCAACACTACGAACAGTTAAAATAAGGACTTACAAATGGATCTGTTCATAATGAGCCATCTATCAAAATTGTATTAGGCATGTATGAATATGTGCTTGTATGTCTTAAAATAAAATTTTGACATACATAATACAATAGCAATTTTAATGGAAAATTAGATGATTATACCCAACGGTGTGTCATTTGATTCAACATTGAAGTTTAAATGATATCATTTTATGTAATTATGTGTGTCGTCAAACAATGAACCCAACGGCCAATTGTTTGATGATACACATAGTGAAATGTTTGGCCTAATAATATACATAGATATGTCATTTCTGCCTAAAGGTGATATGCTGTATTTATGTGCCTTAATTTACTCTTTATGCATGTTCATAACACTTGAATTTTGGCTATAGCCAACGCGAAACCAACTTTCATTTAGAACTTTAGTATAGTCTATTATTTTGGTGTTATAATAGGCTTGATCTTCAATGGGCTAAATCTTGCTTATTTTATGTGATTACCCGATATGCTTTAGGTTCACTTATGTTCTTCTAAAAATATATGTTATAATTGTATCAATCCAACCACCACTATGAATCCTAACTATGGAATTGAACCCTTGACTGGCACTAATTTTGCGTCATGGCGAGATGCTGTCAAACTAACTCTTGGAATGATGGATTTGGACTATGCTTTAAGGCATGACCCTCCCGCTGCACTTACTGCTGAAAGCACTACAGATCAGAAACAAGTGTATGAAAAGTGGGAGAGGTCTAACAGAATGTCTCTCATGGTTATAAAGAACTCCATCTCGGTTGCCATTCGCGGAGCCATCCCTGACTCTGAAAGCGTGAAAACTTACTTAGACTCTGTAGAGGAGCAATTCAAAGGCACCTCCAAGGCACATGCAAGTACTTTGATCCTGAAGATGTTGACTACAAAGTATGATGGTGTGATGTTGGTATGTACAAAAACTTTATTAAGGATCATCCGTGGGTGCTCCTTGGTGATTTTAATGCTGCTCACAATGTGGATGATAAATCAACGGGTCCGTCTTGTATCGATGCTAGCATGCAGGATTTTAAGGAATGTGTGGAGAACATTGAGGTGTTTGACATTAATGGTGTCAGGTTACATTACACTTGGAGTCAAAAGCCGAAGTCTGGTGTGGGTTTATTAAAGAAGATTGATAGAGTTATGGGAAATATTGGGTTTACGGACATGTTTCCCGCTGCGTATGCTTTATTTCAACCGTACCGTGTTTCGGATCACTCACCTTGTATCCTCAAGCTCCCGTTGAAAACTAAGTATAAACCCAAACCGTTTAAGTTCGCTAATTTCTTGGCTTATAAGAAGGAATTCGTGGAAATAGTGAAAGCTGGTTGGGAGGTGGAGATAAAAGGGGTTGACCAATTTATCCTTGTTAAAAAGCTGCGTGGTATGAAGTCCCCTTTGAGGAAGCTGCTGTTTAAACAAGGAAATCTCCATAATAAAGTGAAAGACCTTCGGTTTGCTCTGGATAAAGCCCAAATTGATATTGATGCTAATCCGTTAGATATTGCCCTTCATGATCAGTTAAATGGTTGCCTCAAGCGCTTTCAGGAGGCTAGTCTCGATGAGGAACAGTTCTTAAAACAAAAAGCCAAAGTTCACTGGCTAGCTACGGGAGACTCAAACACTTCGTTCTTCCACAAGTCGTTGAAATGCCGTATTCATAGAAGCAGAATTGATGCGGTGACCGATATGAATGGTGTGCTTCATGAGGGCGAGAATATGTATGTTGCTTTCGTCCAACACTATCGGGTTTTTTTTGGGTAAAAAGGTTCATCCGCAAGTAGTGCCGCCGGATGTTTTATTCAATAACTCGCTTGATCATTCTACAGCCATTAGCATGGTTTCGGATGTTACTGATAATGAGATTAAGGAGGCTTTATTTTCTATGGGGGATGATAAAGCCCCGGGTCCGGATGGCTTTTCTGCTGCGTTTTTTAAGAAGTCTTAGGAGGTAATTAAGAAAGATTTCATTGCTGCGATACGTGATTTCTTCGTTTCTGGTAGACTTCTTAAGGAGCTTAATCACACGTTAATTGCTCTGGTTCCTAAAGTTACTACTCCGGCTTCCATAAGTGATTATAGGCCGATTGCTTGTTGCAATATTGCTTACAAGTGCATTAGTAAAATCTTGGCGAATAGAATGAAGGTTGGGCTGTCCTCTATTATGGGTATTAATCAGTCTGCGTTCATCCCGTGTCGTCGAATTTCGGATAACATCCTTCTCACTCAGGAATTGATGCATAATTATCATCGGCATTTTGGCCCTCCTAGATGTGCTTTTAAAGTTGATATCCAGAAAGCTTATAACACTGTGGATTGGAGTTTCTTAGAGTCTATTTAATATGGGTTTGGCTTTCATGATAGGATGGTAACTTCGATTATGGAATGTGTCTCTACCCCCTCTTTCTCTATTTGCATCAATGGTAATATCCATGGGTATTTTCATGGTGCTAGGGGGCTTCGCCAGGTTGACCCGCTGTCTCCTTACTTGTTTACTCTATATGGAGATTCTTTCAAGGGACCAGAATTCTAGCATTAGCGGTACTGCGTTTCAGTTTCATCGTAAGTGTGCTAAGCAGCGGATTGTTAACCTTTGTTTCGCGGACGATCTTTTTCTGTTTGCTCATGGTGATGTGTTTTCTGCTACGTGCCTCACTAGATCGATGGAAAGGTTTTCTCAAATGTCAGGCCTTTTTCCAAGTGCTAAAAAGTACGGTTTTTTTCTGTAATGTTGCAGAAAGTATACGGAAGTCTATTTTGGAGGTGCTGCCTTTTAATGAAGAGAGCCTCCCGGTTCGTTACTTGGGGGTCCCTTTAATCTCTTCGAGGCTTAAAGCCCAGAATTGTAGTGTTCTGTTGGAACGTTTGGACATTAAAATTAATAGTTGGAAAAATCCGTTCTCTCCTCTATGCAGATTTTTTGGGCTTCTATGTTTGTCTTACCCAGGAGAACTATGAAGGATATTGAAAAGAAGCTTCGGAGTTTCCTTTGGAGTAATGGATCCTCAACTATGGGTGTTGCAAAGGTTGCGTGGAGTGATGTTTGTAGGCCTAGGAAGGAGGGCGGTCTTGGTATTCGGCGAATTCGGGACATGAATCAGGCCCTCATGGCACATCATGCTTGGAGTATCATTACTTCTAGGGAGTCCCTTTGGGTTCAATGGGTCCATGCATATCATCTTAAGGGCAGAACGTTTTGGGATTGCAAGTTCGTTCAGAACTGTGTTGGAGCTGGAGGAATATTATGCAGTTACGGCCCATCATTCGTCCTTTTATCCGTTCGATTATTGGCAATGGCGAAAGCACTAATGCTTGGTTTGACACCTGGTTGGATGAGGATCCTCTTTGCAACACTATTTCTACTCATCGTATTTATAATGCTGCGTTTGATCTTCATACCAATGTGGCGATGTTGTGGAGTACAGGTGTCCCCGAGAATTGGAGTGTTTTGGCTCCGAATGTGGTGGCTACTATATCTATACCCTTGAATATCAATGAGCCAGATCGTATTGTTTGGAAGGGTGCTGATTCATTTTCAGTTTCTATAGCTTGGAATTCATTAAGGGTTCATAACGTGGAGGTCCCGTGGATGAAGGTTGTTTGGTCCCCCCATTGTATTCCTAGATATGCATTCCTTATGTGGTTGATATTCAGGAATCGTCTCATGACCCAGGAGCGAATTCTTTGTTGGCACCATAGACAGTCTAATATGAACATGATGTGTTGCCAATTTTGTTTTGCAGAGCATGATTCTATTTCCCATCTTTTCTTTGGTTGTTCTTATTCTGCTCAGGTCTGGAGGACAGTCAGGTTGAAGGCTGGGATACAGGATATTCAGCCTAGATGGGAGGAGATTACGGATAAACTTTGTGCGCGTGCTGGTTCGAATTGTCTTTCTGATGTTATCGGTCGTCTGGTGGTTGCCGCTGCAACTTATTATGTTTGGAAATAGAGGAATGGGAGGTTGTTTCGGAACCAAACTCGTCCTCCTGGTGTGCTTAGTAATTGTATCCTTGAAACTGTTCGTCTTAAACTTCTTGGTATGAAATTAAGAAGAACTAGTGGTGTGTTTCGTCACCTTGTTGATTGGGGTATCTCGGAGGCGCTGATCTTTGACAATGGGGGCTAATCTTGTTTGATTTTGTCTTTCTAGTTGGTTTGGCTAGTAGTTTGGTTGATGTGTACTTGGTCTTGTTTTGTTTCACATTCTGGGGCCTGTCCCATGAATGAACTAGGGTTCTGTTCTGTTCCCTACTTGTGCTTTTTGGCGGTATATATATAGAATCACCGGGGTAACCCTTTACCCAAAAAAAAAGTGGTGTGCGTGAGCACATCATGATGATGAGCGACATGGCCCATAAATTGAAGGGTATGAACATGGAAATTAGCGAGGGTTTTCTAGTACACTTTATAATGACATCTCTTCCTGCACAATTTTATGCCTTTAAGATAAACTACAATACTCAAAAGGACAAATGGCAAATGAGTGAACTCATTGCCATGTGCGTACAAGAGGAAGAGCGTCTAAAAGTAGAAAACCCGATGTTGCTCATGTCACCACCACAAACACCAAGAAGAGGAAAGGTAACTTCCATAAAGGAGAAAGCTCAAAGGTCCAGAAACTGAATGCAAGTACATCATCTGGCTCAACCACTCCTAATGGTCCTATTCGTTGTAAATTCTGCCATAAAAAAGGGCATCGCCAACGAGATTGGCCAAAATTCAAGGAATGGTTAGCAAAGAAAGGTGATCATTTACTTATGATTTATGAGTCCTTTAATATTGATGTTCCTATAAACACATGGTGGACTGATTCTGGTTCCATGGCTCATGTTACAAACACCTTACAGGGATTCCTTACAATCCAGAAGCTGGAAAGAAACCAAAGGACAATTAAAGTCGGGAGCGGTGATGCCCTAAATGTTGAAGCCGTAGGAACTTTGCAATTAGTTATGCAAGGTGGTCATTGTATTAACTTATTAGATACTCTTTATGTACCTAGAATTACTTGAAATCTAGTATCTGTACGGAAGTTAGACAATGATGGTTATCATGTCGCATTTGGTAATGGTAAAGTCACTATTAGTTTAAATTCTCGTGTTCTTGGTAATGGTTATTTAGATGGAAATCTCTATAAATTGAACTTGGATGACCAATTTTCAAAATCTTTGTTGCCATATAATGTGAATGAAAACATAAAGAAAAGAAAACGAGATATGGAAACTTCATCTATGTTGTGGCATCAACGCTTGGGCCACATCTCACGAGATCGAATGGTACGTCTAGTGAAAGATGGCATACTACCAAATCTCGATTTTAGTGATTTTGAAACATGTGTAAAATGCC
Source organism: Deinandra increscens subsp. villosa (assembly GCA_039602395.1). Classification (NCBI taxonomy): domain Eukaryota; kingdom Viridiplantae; phylum Streptophyta; class Magnoliopsida; order Asterales; family Asteraceae; genus Deinandra; species Deinandra increscens. The sequence continues at coordinate 1,117,700 of JBCNJP010000007.1, forward strand.
TTAAAGGGAAAATGGCGAAAGGAAATAAAAGAGGTGCCACAAGAAGTTCCAATTTATTGGAACTCATACACACTGATATTTGTGGACCTTTTCCTGAGGGGATATCAGGACATAAGTCATTTATCACTTTTATAGATGACCATTCATGATATATGTACTTATATTTAATTAAAGAGAAATCTGAATCACTTGACATGTTTAAAATTTTTAAGGTTGAAGTTGAAAATCAACTCGACCTTAAGATAAAGGTAGTGAGATCAGATAGAGGAGGTGAGTATTATGGTCGACATACAGACATTGGTCAAGCTTCCGATCCTTTCTTTGAGTTTTGTAGGGAACACGGGATTGTGAACCAATTTACCATGTCGGGTACTCCTCAGCAGAATGGTGTTGCTGAGAGAAGAAATAGAACTCTTATGGATATGGTAAGGAGTATGTTAGCAAATACAAACCTACCTCAATTTTTATGGACCGAGGCATTAAAGACGGCAGTCCATATACTTAATAGGGTTCCTTCTAAATTGGTTCCTATGACACCATTTGAAATTTGGACGGGAAGGAAACCAAGTATGAGATATATGAAAGTGTGGGGCTGCCCTGCCGAAGCTAAACTTTATAACCCTCAACAGAGAAAGCTTGACGTGTTAAATGATACTAGTTAACTAAATGGTTCACAGGAACCGTGGTTAAAAGAATGAATGACATTGGAGGTAAATGAATCGTAGAATTCATGCTAACGGGTTAAGCGGGTCAAATGATTCTAAATGAATCATATCAATGTGTTAAATGATTATTGTTAACTAACTGGTTCATAGGAACAATGGTTAAACGAATGCATGATATTAGCGGTAAATAAATCATAGGATTAAAGCTTATGTGTTAAACGATTAAAATCACTCTAAAGTAATCGTACGAACGTATTAAATAATACCAGTTAATTAAATGGTTCATTGGAACCATGGTTAAATAAATGCATAACATTAGAGGTAAATGAATCGTAGGATTCATTCTAATGGTTTGAGTGGGTCAAATGATTCTAAATGAATCATATAAATGTGTTAAATGGTTATTGTTAACTAACTAGTTCATAGAAACATGGTTAAACGAATGCATGACATTAGCGGTAAATGAATCATAGGATTAAAGCTAATGGGTTAAACGAGTATAATCACTGTAAAGTAATTGTGCCAACGTGTTAAATGATAATAGTTAACTAAATTGTTCATAGGATCCGTGGTTAAACGAATGAATGACATTAGAGGAAAATGAATCTTAGGATTCATGCTAATGGGTTAAACGGGTCAAATGATTCTAAAATAATCGTATCAACGTGTTAAATGATTATTCTTAACTAACTGGTTCATAGGAACCATGGTTAAACGAATGCATGATATTAGCGGTAAATGAATCGTAGGATTAAAGCTAATCTATTAAACGATTAAAATCACTCTAAAGTAATCGTACCAACGTGTTAAATAATACTAGTTAACTAAACGGTTCATTGGAACCTTGGTCAAACAAATGCATGACATTAGAGGTAAATGAATCGTAGGATTCATTCTAATGGTTTGAGCGGGACAAGTGATTCTAAATGAATCATATAAATGTGTTAAATGATTATTTTAAACTAACAAGTTCATAGGAGCAATTGTTAAACTAATGCATGACATTAGCGGTAAATGAATCATAGGATTAAAGCTAATGGGTTAAACGAGTATAATCGCTCTAAAGTAATTGCACCAACGTGTTAAATGATACTAGTTAACTAAATGGTTCATAGGAACCGTGGTTAAACGAATGAATGACATTAGAGGAAAATGAATCGTAGGATTCATGCTAATGGGTTAAACGCGTCAAATGATTCTAAAATAATCATATCAACGTGTTAAATGATTATTGTTAACTAACTGGTTCATAGGAACCATGGTTAAACGAATGCATGATATTAGCGGTAAATGAAACGTAGGATTCATGCTAATGGGTTAAACGAGTAAAAACACTCTAAAGTAATCGTACCAACGTGTTAAATAATATTAGTTAACTTAATGGTTCATTGGAACAATGGTTAAACGAATACACGACATTAAGGGTAAATGAATCGTAGGATTCATTCTAATGGTTTGAGCGGGTCAAGGTCAAGTGCTTCTAAATGAATCATATAAATATGTTAAATGATTATTTTTAACTAACTAGTTCATAGGAACAATTGTTAAACTAATGCATGACATTAGTGGTAAATGAATCATAGGATTAAAGCTAATGGGTTAAACGAGTATAATCGCTCTAAACTAATCGTACCAACGTGTTAAATGATACTAGTTAACTAAATGGTTCATAGGAACCGTGGTTAAACGAATGAATGACATTAGAGGAAAATGAATCGTAGGATTCATGCTAATGGGTTAAACGCGTCAAATGATTCTAAAATAATCATATCAACGTGTTAGATGATTATAGTTAACTAACTGGTTCATAGGAACCATGGTTAAACGAATGCATGATATTAGCGTTAAATGAATCGTAGGATTAAAGCTAATGTGTTAAACGAGTAAAATCACTTGAAAATAATTGTACCAACGTGTAAAATGATACTACTTAACTAAATGGTTCATTGGAACAATGGTTAAACGAATGCACGACATTAAAGGTAAATGAATCGTAGGATTCATTCTAATGGTTTGAGCGGGTCAAGGTCAAGTGATTCTGAATGAATCATATAAATGTGTTAAATGATTATTTTAAACTAACTAGTTCATAGGAACAATTGTTAAACTAATGCATAACATTAGTGGTAAATGAATCATAGGATTAAAGCTAATGGGTTAAACGAGTTTAATAGCTCTAAAGTAATCGCACCAACGTGTTAAATGATACTAGTTAACTAAATGGTTCATAGGAACCGTGGTTAAATGAATGAATGACATTAGAGGAAAATGAATCGTAGGATTCATGCTAATGGGTTAAACGTGTCAAATGATTCTAAAATAATCATATCAACGTGTTAAATGATTATAGTTAACTAACTGGTTCATAGGAACCATGGTTAAATGAATGAATGAAATTAGAGGAAAATAACCGTAGGATTCATGCGAATGGGTTAAACGCGTCAAATGATTCTAAAATACTCATATCAACGTGTTAAATGATTATAGTTGACTAACTGGTTCATAGGAACCATGGTTAAACGAATGAATAACATTAGAGGAAAATAAACCGTAGGATTCATGCGAATGGGTTAAACGCGTCAAATGATTCTAAAATAATCATATCAACGTGTTAAATGATCATAGTTAACTAACTGGTTCATAGGAAACATGGTTAAACGAGTGCATGATATTAGTGGTAAATGAATCGTAGGATTCCTGCTAATGGGTTAAGTGGGTCAAATGATTCTAAAATAATCATATCAATGTGTTAATGATTATTGTTAACTAACTAGTTCATAGGAACCATGGTTAAACGAATGCATGATATTAGCGGTAAATGAAACGTAGGATTCATGCTAATGGGTTAAACGAGTAAAAACACTCTAAAGTAATCGTACCAACGTGTTAAATAATATTAGTTAACTAAATGGTTCATTGGAACAATGGTTAAACGAATGCACGACATTAAAGGTAACTGAATCGTAGGATTCATTCTAATGGTTTGAGCGGGTCAAGGTCAAGTGATTCTAAATGAATCATATAAATGTGTTAAATGATTATTTTTAACTAACTAGTTCATAGGAAAAATAGTTAAACTAATGCATGACATTAGTGGTAAATGAATCATAGGATTAAAGCTGATGGGTTAAACGAGTATAATCGCTCTAAAGTAATCGTACCAACGTGTTAAATGATACTAGTTAACTAAATGGTTCATAGGAACCGTGGTTAAACGAATGAATGACATTAGAGGAAAATGAATCGTAGGATTCAAGCTAATGGGTTAAACGCGTCAAATGATTCTAAAATAATCATATCAACGTGTTAAATGATTATAGTTAACTAACTGGTTCATAGGAACCATGGTTAAACGAGTGAATGACATTAGAGGAAAATGAATCGTAGGATTCATGCGAATGGGTTAAACGCGTCAAATGATTCTAAAATAATCATATCAATGTGTTAAATGATTATAGTTTACTAACTGGTTCATAGGAACCATGGTTAATCGAATGCATGATATTAGCGGTAAATGAATCGTAGGATTCATGCTAATGGGTTAAGCGGGTCAAATGATTCTAAAATAATCATATCAACGTGGTAAATGATTATTGTAACTAATTGGTTCATAGGAACCATGGTTAAACAAATGCATAATATTAGCGGTAAATGAATCGTAGGATTAAAGCTAACGTGTTAAACGAGTAAAATCACGCTAAAATAATCGTACCAATGTGTTAAATGATACTAGTTAACTAAATAGTTCATAGGATCCGTGGTTAAACAAATGAATGACATTAGAGGAAATGAGTCGTGGGATTCATGCTAATGGGTAAAACGGGTCAAATGATTCTAAAATAATCATATCAACGTGCTAAATGATTATTGTTAACTAACTGGTTCATAGGAACCATGGTTAAACAAATGCATGATATTAGCGGTAAAGAATCGTACGATTAAAGTTAATGTGTTAAATGAGTAAAATCACGTTAATGTAATCATACCAACGTGTTAAATGATACTAGTTAACTAAATGGTTCATAGGAACCGTGGTTAAATGAATGAATGACATTGGAGGTAAATGAATCGTAGGATTCATGCTAACGGGTTAAGCGGGTCAAATGATTCTAAATGAATCATATCAATGTGTTAAATGATTATTGTTAACTAACTGGTTCATAGGAACAATGGTTAAACGAATGCATGATATTAGTGGTTAATAAATCATAGGAATAAAGCTTATGTGTCACACCCCCAAATAACCACCAACGGAGTTTATACCGTTAAGGGGGTGCGGCTAGACCAGGATCCACAACCATTAGTTACAAATACTAAATGAATCAAAGTTAGTTCAAAAATCAGTTATAAAATAAAGTTTCAAGTACAGACGCAGCGGAATAAGTATTGTCTTTAGCACTAACCACGTGCTTTACAAATCAGTATATTAAATCCCCAATTTAGTTTAATTAAAAATAAAGGTCTTCATGTGCCATGCCAACCCGCTCCGGATACTCCTTAGCGATCTGCAAAAGTTTAAACCACGCAAGTGTCAACCTAACGGTTGGTGAGTTCACAGTGGGCTTGTCATGCATTGGCCCGGTCTCATAATCATAATTTGTATCAAGGTATACTTACATAGTATTCGTTTGTGAAAAGTAATGCTAAATGTTATGTCTTAGTTTATAAAGGAATTGTCCGTGACCTACGTCATCGGGTATGAACTAGTTTTGTAAAGTTAAAGTGCTCAACCGATATCGCGGGTAGCTAATCCGTTGTTCCATGCACTAAGGAAGTTTGCACCAAAGCTGACTATAATTTAATGTAGTGGCCGTGCCATCTAGTACTGCGGACCTACGTCATCGCGGTTTTGCCTCCCCCGTGTCCTCTCGGGATCACGGTCAAATAGGCTGATATTGTACCTCCGTGCACTCCCCGTGCCACGGGGCGGAGTTTGTCAAACTCCAGTAGATCTACCCAACATCCCCTCGCTTTACAATTAATGGCACAATTAGTTGAGGACTTTTAAGTTTTCAAGGCATCCTTAGAAATCATGTGATATCATGTGGTTTAGACTTTAACCTACACTAGCCATATTAAAACGGTTTACTGGATTCTCATGAATCTCAAAAGTGTTTTCAGTTTTGTTTTAGAAATTGTTGTTTTGGTAATTCGCAAGTGCTTCCCATAAAGCACTTCAAGTTCATCAAGTGGGTGCCGAGCACTCCAAGTTTTCAAGTTTATCAGGGAGGTGCCTAGCACTCTCGAGTTGTCAGCATAGTTTTACTTTTAGGTATTCGGTGTGACCCAAACGGGTTCACGGTAGTCGGGTTAGTGACACTCACCTTGGGTTGCACTGCTACACTTGCTATAATATCCAAGTTTGCTTAACGAAGACCTATGAACACGTTTAGGTCTTAAGTATTAGTTTTGTGTCTAATCTTTACTTAACGTCACTATGACCCATAACATAGCACGTTGGAACTATGACTCGACATACAGACACACGACACCGATGGTTGATCATAAACAAGGGTTCATATATATCAGAAATCAAAGCATGTATCATCATGGCATAATCATGTAAGTCATGGCATAACATTCAAGCAAATTGTACAAGTTTAGATTCTGGTCTCAGTTTCGCTAGCAGTTTCGCTAGTCAGTTTCGCTGTGTGCACGGGCAGCACTTTCGCTAGGCAATACCCGATGACACAGTTTCGCTAGGCTAGTTTCGCTCGAAACTGCTGGCACAGTTTCGCTAGCCTAGTTTCGCCCGAAATTGGTTTGAACTTTCGTTCAGGGAATTTCGCTCGGTAGATTCGCTCGAGCTGGTCTGGTTGGTTTACCCGGCGACACTGCAGTTTCGCTGCATAGTGTCGCTGGAAGGAGATATACATAGTTTCGCTGGACAGTTTCGCCCAGAGAACACCACAGTTTCGCTGGTCGCGAAAAACATACGGATCAGCCTAAAAATCAACCTAACAGCTTCCATTTTACATGCAATTCATTGTTTAGCATACATAGGCATTTACCAACATAAATCAGTAAGCTTTAACACCTTAAACATGCATTTTATCATCAAATCTCCCAAAATACATTTAAAACCCTAATATGACTAAAATGGCACAAATCTTTATCATGGATCAGTTTTACACGTAAAGTTATCAACTTTATGGTAGATCTAGCATTCCTAAGAATTCCTACAGAAGATCTAATGATATCATGAAGGTTCAAGCATGCTTTATGAAGAAATACATAGAAAACACATAAAAATGGCATAAAGGAAGGTTTTGGGACTCACGATTCGATCAGGGAATCGAATGGATGTTGCCTTGGGGCTGAGATCTTGGTTTCTCTTGTTGGTTTTCGGCTGACCAGATTTCCAGAGAAGAATGTGTGTGTTTGTGGTGTAAATGAGGCAAATAGGAGAACTAGGGTTTATTAAGATTATTTATATCAGGGGCTAGTTTCGCTGGCAGTTTCGCTGGCCAAGCGAAACTAGCTCTGGTCACATTTAAATGATTTGGTTTAGCTGGCTACCGGGCGACACTACAGTTTCGCCCGGTAGTTTCGCTGGCTGCACAACTTAGGCAATTTTCACATAATCAAGGATTTACAATTTGTCATGCTATTCATAATATTAAATCATGCATTTAAATCACATTGCACATAATGACAACAATAAATGAACACACAGCACATATGGGCGGGTTCGGTGATCAACCAAAGGACGTGGACGTATTCGGCCTAGTTAAGCATTAGTTACTAAGTTAACACTTATAACGTAACTAACGGGGTTTGTCTAACGGAAGTTAACCTTGGAATTCTCGGATGTCACATCATCCCCTTGTAATTGGAATTTTCGTCCCGAAAATTATTCTTGCGTCGTAGCGTTCGCAGCATCGGCTGTCGTTGCTGGGGAAAGAAAGCAAAAGTTTTAGGGTCGTCACATCCTCCTCCTGTTACAGGAATTTTGGTCCCCAAAATTAAATCATACCTTGGATATCCGTGGACGTTTGCTCGAACAAGTGAGGATACTTTTTCTTCATTTGATCCTCTCGTTCCCAAGTATATTCAGGTCCACGCTTTGAGTTCCATCGCACCTTGACGATCGGAATCTTGCTACGTTTGAGGGCTTTCTCCTCGCATCCCATGATTTCTACCGGTTGCTCGATAAATCTCAGATGTTCATCAATCTCCAATTCCTCCAAAGGAATTATTTCAGTGTCTTCAGCCAGACATTTCTTTAAGTTTGAGACGTGAAACACGTTGTGAACTCCATCGAGTTCGGCAGGGAGTTGTAAACGATAGGCCACCGGGCCTACTTCCCCGATAATTTCAAAAGGACCGATGTAGCGAGGATTTAACTTTCCACGCTTTCCGAAGCGTATCACACCTTTCCAGGGGGATACCTTTAATAGTACTTTGTCGCCTACCTCGAACTTCAAGGGTTTGCGGCGTTTATCGGCATAGCTCTTTTGTCTGTCACGTGCTGCGGCTATCCGTTTTCTGATTTGTATAATTCGTTCTGTGGTATCGTGAATAATTTCCGGTCCAGTGAGTCCTTTCTCACCCGTTTCAGCCCAACACACGGGCGATCTGCATTTTCTGCCGTAAAGAGCTTCAAAAGGTGCTGCACCAATGCTTGAATGATAACTGTTGTTGTAGGAGAACTCCACCAACGGAAGGTGAGCCTCCCAGTCTTTACCAAAGTCGAGAACGCAAGCTCGGAGCATGTCTTCTAGAGTCTGAATAGTGCGTTCCGTCTGACCGTCGGTCTGCGGGTGATAAGCTGTACTCATATCTAGTCTGGTTCCCAGTGCTTCTTGCATGGATTGCCATAATCGGGAAGTAAATCGAGGATCTCGATCTGAGATAATAGTCTTAGGCACTCCATGACGTGCCACTATCCGGTCGATGTACAGCTTAGTTAACTTGTCCATATTGTCACTTTCTTTCATCGGGATGAAGTGTGCAGATTTGGTTAATCGATCAATGATAACCCAAATCGCATCCGGTCGATTCGATCGATGAGGTAATCCCGTTACAAAATCCATTGAGATATCCTCCCATTTCCATTCTGGGATCTTTGGTTGCTGTAATAGCCCTGAAGGCTTTTGGTACTCGATCTTAACCCTTGAGCACGTTAAGCACTTAGCCACATATCGCGCGATGTCGGCTTTCATGTTCGGCAATACAAACTCTTCAAATCTTGGTACATTTTATCCGATCCAGGGTGCACCGAATATCTTGACTTGTGAGCCTCGTCCATCACGAGCTCACGAAGATTACCAAGTAGAGGAACCCAAATTCTATCATTATAATACCTGAGTCCGTCGGACTTAACTTCAGAATTACCATCTACCCCTCGCAGTGCTTCAGCTGCGAAGTTTTCTTCCTTTAAAGCTTCTTGCTGGGCATCGCGGATCCGATCCGGCAATCCCGTGTGGATGGTAAGTTGCAGCGCTCGCACCCGACGAGGCTTCTCATACTCTTTCCGACTTAAGGCATCAGCCACAACATTGGCTTTTCCCGGGTGATATTTAATCGCCAAGTCGTAGTCATTCAGTAGCTCGACCCACCGTCGTTGTCGCATGTTGAGATCCTTCTGATTGAAGATGTGTTGTAAGCTCTTGTGGTCGGTAAATATTGTGCACTTTGTTCCGTAGAGGTAGTGTCTCCAAATCTTGAGTGCATGAATAACGGCTCCCAACTCCAGATCATGCGTTGTATAATTCTTTTCAGTATCCTTCAGTTGCCTGGACCCATAGGCAATCACTTTATCTCGTTGCATCAACACGCAACCAAGTCCTTGAATAGATGCATCACAGTAAACCACAAAGTCGTCAATCCCATCGGGTAACGCAAGAATTGGAGCTGAACATAACATATCCTTAAGTGTTTGAAACGCGCGTTCTTCTTTTTCACCCCATCTGTATTGCACTCCTTTGTGCGTTAAGGCCGTTAAAGGTTGAGCCAGTTGCGAGAAACCCTTAATGAACCTTCGGTAATATCCGGCAAGTCCCAAAAATTGTCGGATTTCGGTCGGCGCTCTCGGGGTAGGCCAATTCTTGATAGCTTCCACTTTAGCTGGGTCGACATGAATTCCATTCTGATCGACAATGTGTCCAAGAAACTGGACTTCGCGAATCCAAAAATCGCATTTCGAAAACTTAGCATAAAGCTGTTCCTTGCGGAGCAATTCCAAGATAAGTCGTAGGTGCTCCTCGTGTTCCTCCTTTGTCTTGGAGTAGATCAAAACATCATCGATGAAAACTATCACAAACTTATCGAGGTACGGCTTGCACACTCGGTTCATCAGATCCATGAATACAGCAGGCGCATTGGTTAGCCCAAACGGCATAACCAGGAACTCGTAGTGTCCATACCGAGTTCTGAAGGCAGTCTTGGGTACATCCTCGTCACGAACACGGAGTTGGTGATATCCAGACCGTAGATCAATCTTTGAGAAGTAGCTCGAACCTTGCAGCTGATCGAAAAGATCGTCGATTCGAGGAAGTGGATACCGATTCTTGATCGTAACCTTGTTAAGCTCTCGGTAATCAATGCACATTCGGAACGTTCCATCTTTCTTCTTGACAAACAATACCGGTGCTCCCCATGGAGATGAACTTGGACGAATAAATCCTTTGTCGAGTAGCTCTTGAAGTTGCGCGGAGAGTTCGTTGAGTTCACTTACCGCCAAACGGTAAGGTGCGCGTGCGATCGGAGACGCTCCAGGAACTAAGTCGATTCCAAACTCTACTTGTCGAAATGGAGGCAAACCAGGCAGATCTTCAGGAAATACATCTTGGAAGTCGCGGACTATCGGGTAGTCGTCGATTCTGCGCTCGGGAAGTGTCGAATCGGTGACGTTTGCAAGAATCGCGAAGTGACCTTTACGAAGGCACTTTTGAGCTTTGAGGAACGAAATAATACCGGTTACTGTTCCACCTTTTTCACCTTGAACTGTTAACACTTTACCGTCCTTGAGTGGAATACGAACCACTTTTTCTTGGCATAAAATTTCAGCGCGGTTTTCAGATAACCAATCCATTCCTACTATAACGTCAAAACTACCAATCGGGAAAGGCATAAGATTGATTCCTAATGTATGGCCAGCTAGTTCTAACTTACAGTCCTTAACTATCTGAGTCGTATCATGAAGTTTACCATTTGCTAGCTCTACCACATACTTAGCATCTAAGGCAATAGGTTTAGCATTAATCAATTTAGCAAATTTTGTAGAAATAAAGCTTCTTTCAGCACCAGAATCAAACAATACAGTAGCAAAGAAACCATTAAGGACGAATTTACCGTTAATCACGTTGGCATCATTGCGAGCTTCACCCTGACCCATGACGAAAGCTCGACCTCTACCATTTCCACCATTCCCGTTGCCATTCCCATTACCATTTCCTCCGCCATTACCATTCCCACCGTTATTTCCTTGATTTCCATTACCCTGTCTTCTCAGCTGCGGGCAGTCTCTTTTAATGTGGCCTTGAGCACCACACTCAAAGCAGCCACGGGCTCCCCCATTGTTGTTGTTCTGGTTCTGACCGTTGTTGTTCCCATTGCCCCGATTGTTCCCATAGTTGTTGTTTCCATGATTGTTGTTGTTCCTCCTGGGGCGGTTTTGTTGCTCAGGTAGAGTTGCCCAACAGTCTTTTGCTTCGTGGCTTCCTTTGCCACACCTTTCGCAGCTCAGATTCTTCCTACAATTACCAGCATGATGCTTTCCGCACTTGTTGCACAGAGGCAGGTTACCCCTGTAGTTGCTTTGACCATTGCCACCCTGGCGGTAGTTACCACTGTTGTTTCCAGACCTCTTGCTTTGGCTTTGGGAGTTGAAAGACCTCCCAGTGCTGTTTCCAACACTCTGATTGTTCATTGAGTTCTCAGGAGCTTCATCATCAGCTTTTCTTTTGCCACTAAGGGCAGTCTTCTCAGTGGCTTTCGCAGGTAGAGTACCCTTCTCAACCTCCTGATCAGTAAGTTTGTGAGCCAAACGGATGGCTTGCTGCACGGTTGCGGGGTTACTGGCGGTCACCAAACTCTTGATTTGAGGCGCGAGGCCTTCCAGATAACGCTCAATGCGTTTGAACTCAGCATCAACCATTGTGGGGCACAAGACCGCGTACTCATGGTAACGCGCAGTGTACTGTTCGATTTCAGACCCAATCATTTTCAGGTTCAAGAATTCACCCTCAAGCTTCTTCACCTGGTCACGGGGACAGTACTCATCCATGATCAGTTCCTTAAATGCTTCCCATTGCATGTTGTTAGCCGCGTCGATCCCAATCATCTGAATCTCGGCGTTCCACCAAGAGAGAGCAGCCCCCTCAAAAGTACCAGTAGCAAACTTCACCTTGCTTTCAGCCGGGCAATTACACATGGAGAAAACCTTCTCAGATTTCTCGATCCACCTGAGGAGTCCTACCGCTCCTTCTTCGCCAGAAAACGTTATCGGCTTGCAGTCCATGAAGGACTTGAACGTGCAGTGGTGGTTTCCTGATGCATAAATAGTTCGGGTTTCAAATTTAAACAGGTCAAATATAATTCGTTTTGTGCCTTAACCGGCATAATAGTTACCCTGTGCGGCGTATGCAGCTTGGACGGCTGCCACCGCGGCTTGCACGTGTTCGTTGATCATGGCTTGCAATTGCGCAGGCGTCATGTTGATGTTGTTCCTTCCGTGTCCTCTACCAGACATCTTGCTGAACAGTTAAAGTAGCCAATGTTCAGTCACAATTATACCTTATACATATCCCATAATATGTATATTAACCATTTTCCCGTTATCCCACTATTAGTCCAGAAAATTTTGTGCAAAATCGAGGCGTCGTCGAGGAACGTCGTAAGTCGCTATCGTCGAAGGTCGGCTTCCCCATAAAAGTCACCGTCGGCGTAGTCGTCGTAGTAGAAATCAGGACGTAGCGTGTAGCATCGTTTCGTTGTCGCTTTCCCCCGAAGTAGTGCGCGCATTCGCGTTCGCGTTTCGTATTCGTGTGTGAAAATTTTCCTAAGGTTTTCCGTTAGACTTCCTAGACACGATCTATATATATATATATTATATATATATATATACATACATACGTACTAAGCTTTTACTTACACAGCAGAGCGAGTATCCCAGGTTGGCACGTAAAAATTTTGTTTTGGGAGTTTGTTTATTCGTTTGTAACTAAGGTTTTCAAGTTGCAGTTTCCAAATCGTTTTTCAAAATGATTCCAGTTCTCTGCAACTTATGGCTCTGATACCAATCTGTCACACCCCCAAATAACCACCAACGGAGTTTATACCGTTAAGGGGGTGCGGCTAGACCAGGATCCACAACCATTAGTTACAAATACTAAATGAATCAAAGTTAGTTCAAAAATCAGTTATAAAATAAAGTTTCAAGTACAGACGCAGCGGAATAAGTATTGTCTTTAGCACTAACCACGTGCTTTACAAATCAGTATATTAAATCCCCAATTTAGTTTAATTAAAAATAAAGGTCTTCATGTGCCATGCCAACCCGCTCCGGATACTCCTTAGCGATCTGCAAAAGTTTAAACCACGCAAGTGTCAACCTAACGGTTGGTGAGTTCACAGTGGGCTTGTCATGCATTGGCCCGGTCTCATAATCATAATTTGTATCAAGGTATACTTACATAGTATTCGTTTGTGAAAAGTAATGCTAAATGTTATGTCTTAGTTTATAAAGGAATTGTCCGTGACCTACGTCATCGGGTATGAACTAGTTTTGTAAAGTTAAAGTGCTCAACCGATATCGCGGGTAGCTAATCCGTTGTTCCATGCACTAAGGAAGTTTGCACCAAAGCTGACTATAATTTAATGTAGTGGCCGTGCCATCTAGTACTGCGGACCTACGTCATCGCGGTTTTGCCTCCCCCGTGTCCTCTCGGGATCACGGTCAAATAGGCTGATATTGTACCTCCGTGCACTCCCCGTGCCACGGGGCGGAGTTTGTCAAACTCCAGTAGATCTACCCAACATCCCCTCGCTTTACAATTAATGGCACAATTAGTTGAGGACTTTTAAGTTTTCAAGGCATCCTTAGAAATCATGTGATATCATGTGGTTTAGACTTTAACCTACACTAGCCATATTAAAACGGTTTACTGGATTCTCATGAATCTCAAAAGTGTTTTCAGTTTTGTTTTAGAAATTGTTGTTTTGGTAATTCGCAAGTGCTTCCCATAAAGCACTTCAAGTTCATCAAGTGGGTGCCGAGCACTCCAAGTTTTCAAGTTTATCAGGGAGGTGCCTAGCACTCTCGAGTTGTCAGCATTGTTTTACTTTTAGGTATTCGGTGTGACCCAAACGGGTTCACGGTAGTCGGGTTAGTGACACTCACCTTGGGTTGCACTGCTACACTTGCTATAATATCCAAGTTTGCTTAACGAAGACCTATGAACACGTTTAGGTCTTAAGTATTAGTTTTGTGTCTAATCTTTACTTAACGTCACTATGACCCATAACATAGCACGTTGGAACTATGACTCGACATACAGACACACGACACCGATGGTTGATCATAAACAAGGGTTCATATATATCAGAAATCAAAGCATGTATCATCATGGCATAATCATGTAAGTCATGGCATAACATTCAAGCAAATTGTACAAGTTTAGATTCTGGTCTCAGTTTCGCTAGCAGTTTCGCTAGTCAGTTTCGCTGTGTGCACGGGCAGCACTTTCGCTAGGCAATACCCGATGACACAGTTTCGCTAGGCTAGTTTCGCTCGAAACTGCTGGCACAGTTTCGCTAGCCTAGTTTCGCCCGAAATTGGTTTGAACTTTCGTTCAGGGAATTTCGCTCGGTAGATTCGCTCGAGCTGGTCTGGTTGGTTTACCCGGCGACACTGCAGTTTCGCTGCATAGTGTCGCTGGAAGGAGATATACATAGTTTCGCTGGACAGTTTCGCCCAGAGAACACCACAGTTTCGCTGGTCGCGAAAAACATACGGATCAGCCTAAAAATCAACCTAACAGCTTCCATTTTACATGCAATTCATTGTTTAGCATACATAGGCATTTACCAACATAAATCAGTAAGCTTTAACACCTTAAACATGCATTTTATCATCAAATCTCCCAAAATACATTTAAAACCCTAATATGACTAAAATGGCACAAATCTTTATCATGGATAAGTTTTACACGTAAAGTTATCAACTTTATGGTAGATCTAGCATTCCTAAGCATTCCTACAGAAGATCTAATGATATCATGAAGGTTCAAGCATGCTTTATGAAGAAATACATAGAAAACACATAAAAATGGCATAAAGGAAGGTTTTGGGACTCACGATTCGATCAGGGAATCGAATGGATGTTGCCTTGGGGCTGAGATCTTGGTTTCTCTTGTTGGTTTTCGGCTGACCAGATTTCCAGAGAAGAATGTGTGTGTTTGTGGTGTAAATGAGGCAAATAGGAGAACTAGGGTTTATTAAGATTATTTATATCAGGGGCTAGTTTCGCTGGCAGTTTCGCTGGCCAAGCGAAACTAGCTCTGGTCACATTTAAATGATTTGGTTTAGCTGGCTACCGGGCGACACTACAGTTTCGCCCGGTAGTTTCGCTGGCTGCACAACTTAGGCAATTTTCACATAATCAAGGATTTACAATTTGTCATGCTATTCATAATATTAAATCATGCATTTAAATCACATTGCACATAATGACAACAATAAATGAACACACAGCACATATGGGCGGGTTCGGTGATCAACCAAAGGACGTGGACGTATTCGGCCTAGTTAAGCATTAGTTACTAAGTTAACACTTATAACGTAACTAACGGGGTTTGTCTAACGGAAGTTAACCTTGGAATTCTCGGATGTCACATTATGTGTTAAACGATTAAAATCACTCTAAAGTAATCGTACCAACGTGTTAAATAATACCAGTTAACTAAATGGTTCATTGGAACCATGGTTAAACAAATTCATGACATTAGAGGTAAATGAATCGTAGGATTCATTCTAATGGTTTGAGCGGGTCAAATGATTCTAAATTAATCATATAAATGTGTTAAATGGTTATTGTTAACTAACTAGTTCATAGAAACATGGTTAAACGAATGCATGACATTAGCGGTAAATGAATCATAGGATTAAAGCTAATGGGTTAAACGAGTATAATCACTGTAAAGTAATCGTACCAACGTGTTAAATGATAATAGTTAACTAAATTGTTCATAGGATCCGTGGTTAAACGAATGAATGACATTAGAGGAAAATGAATCTTAGGATTCATGCTAATGTGTTAAACGGGTCAAATGCGTCTAAAATAATCGTATCAACGTGTTAAATGAATCGTAGGATTAATGCTAATGTGTTAAACGAGTAAAATCACTCTAAAGTAATCGTAACAACGTGTTAAATAATACTAGTTAAATGAATCGTTGGATTCATTCTAATGGTTTGAGCGGGTCAAGTGATTCTAAATGAATCATATAACTGTGTTAAATTATTATTTTTAACTAACTAGTTCAGAGGAAAAATTGTTAAACTAATGCATGACATTAGAGGAAAATGAGTCGTAGGATTCATGCTAAAGTAATAGTACCAACGTGTTAAATGATACTAGTTAACTAAATAGTTCATAGGATCCGTGGTTAAATGAATGAATGAAATTAGAGGAAAATGAGTCGTAGGATTCATGCTAATGGGTAAAACGGGTCAAATGTTTCTAAAATAATCATATCAACGTGCTAAATGATTATTGTCAACTAACTGGTTAATAGGAACCATGGTTATACAAATGCATGATATTAGCGGTAAATGAATCGTAGGATTAAAGTGTTGGTATTTACAGTGGGATCCGGGTTACCGATTTTAATTTTTATTAAAATTGATTTAATAATTAAATTAATTCTAAATTAATTTGGCAGCGGAAACGAATTAAAACGCGGACGTAACTGTAACAGGATCAATCACCGGACACGACAAACACAGAAATATATTTATTTAAAATAAATAAATAAATAATTAACTTAAATATCTAAAAATTTAGATATACCTTAGCGGGTTCCGAACAACCGTTCGAGACACCCGAGTTCAATAGACTCGCGCTAGGGTGAACTGAAACATCTGACTCGAACCTGCGGGTCAGATCTTCGACTGAAACTCCGGCGGCCATCGGAGGCGGCGATGGCAGTGGCGGCGGTTGTGGTAACTTCACCACCGGTGGCGGTGACAAAACTCCTTCCGCCGGAATCGCGACAGGGACTGATCCTACGACTATCTCGTCACCGGAAACCGGCGGTGACGAGGTGGCGGCAACCGGATGGTAAAGCGGTGCGGGCCACGAGGACGGAACGGGGCGCGGTGGTCTCAGTTGCGCCGGCAACGCGAGAACCACCGGCCGGCGATCAACCGGCGGTGGCGGTGGCTGCGGCGGCTGCTGCGGCTTCGGCTCGGCTTGCAGCCTCGGCTCGGGCGGTGGCTGCTTCCTGGTCGAGTCGTTGGATAATACTCGCGAAACGTTGATCCATCGGGAATCGTGGTGGTGGCGTCACCGGAGATAGATCAAGAGCGGTGACGGCAAAGGGTTTCTCCTCCTGCTTCTTGGTTTGCGACGCAGAGAGAGAGAGAGAGGAGGAGGAGATTAGGGTTTCGAAAACTTATTACTTGATCTCCACTCCTCCCCACCCTATATGAGAATTTCGCAGACCATGGGCCCACCATGGCCTTCTGCGAATTCTCCATGGCCCACCAATGGGTTAAACTATTAACCCATTTACAATTTAACTCATCCGTCTTTTTAATCGCGAATGTATTTAGCCGATTAAATTTGTCATCATAATAAATAAATCAGTATGTATTTATTCGCCAATCAGTTCAATTAACTAATTAAAAGGGTAATTAGTTTATAGTCCATTGACCCGGGTGTAACTCTTACGGGTCAAATATAGCTCCCACTAACTAATCGACTATTTAACGAGCACAGTCAGAGGCACTCTAGCTATGCATGGCTACAAATATAGCTCCCACTAACTAATCGACTATGGACATTTAGGACAAGAACTTATTGTCCAAGGATTAAACGTACAAATATTGAACACAGTTATGTAATTCATTATTGCATAAAGCCAGATGGAATAAGAATAATATAGATAACTGTTGGTGTTCATACATCCAAATACCGAATCAAAACATGTCTTTAGCTAATCTAAGCCCTATCGCTTCTCTGTGGCGTATATGAGTCTCCTGAGTCATAGGCTTAGTAAAGGCATCAGCTAAGTTTTGATCTGTGTGTACTTTGCTAATTTTGATTTCATTTCTGTTGACTACTTCTCTTATGTAGTGGAATTTCCTCAGGACGTGCTTGGCCTTCTTTTGAGACCCTTGCTCTTTGGCTTGAGCTATAGCGCCTGTGTTATCGCACAACATCTCGATGGGCTGCCTTATACTTGGCATAGCATCGAGATCGGATATGAACTTCTTCATCCACACGGCTTCTTTAACAGCTTCTGAGGCGGCTATGAATTCAGATTCAGTAGTAGAATCAGCTACTACTGGCTGTTTTGAGCTTATCCAAGAAACAACCCCTCCGTTAAGAGTGAATACGAATCCCGACTGTGAGCGAGAGTCATCTCGGTCAGTCTGAAAACTAGCGTGAGTGTAACATCTTACAGTGAGCTCTTCATCAACACCTCCGTATACGAGAAACATATCAGTGGTGTTTCTCAAGTATTTTAGTATGTTCTTTACAGCCGTCCAGTGAGCTAGTCCTGGCGTCTGTTGGTACCGACTTGTCACGCTCAATGCATACGAGACATCCGGTCGTGTGCAGAGCATGGCATACATGATAGATCCAATAGCAGAGGCAAATGGGATCGATGCCATTTGGCTCATCTCGCGCTCCGTTTTAGGTGCTTGAGATTTGTCCAAGATTGTTCCCTTAGTCATGGGAACGGTTCCCTTCTTGGAATTGCTCATGTTCAACCGAGCTATGATCTTATCAACATATGTGTTTTGACTGAGTCTCAAAAGGCGCTTAGATCGATCTCTGTGAATTTTAATTCCCAGAATGTAAGCGGCTTCTCCAAGGTCTTTCATAGCGAAACAAGATGAAAGCCATTTCTAAACATCGTTAAGCATGGGTATGTTGTTTCCTATGATCAGTATATCGTCCACGTACAGTACGAGAAACGATATAGCGCTCCCACTTGCCTTTCTGTAAACACAAGGCTCATCTATATTTTGATCAAAACCAAACTCTTTGACCTTTTGATCAAAACGAAGATTCCAACTTCGAGATGCTTGCTTGAGTCCATAAATGGACTTGCTTAGCTTGCAAACCTTGTTTGGATTCTCTGGATCGACAAAACCATCAGGCTGAACCATGTAGACATCCTCTTCGAGTTGTCCGTTCAGGAAGGCGGTTTTAACGTCCATTTGCCATATCTCATAGTCATGGTATGCGGCTATGGCAAGGAGAATCCTGATCGATTTGATCATGACAACGGGCGAAAAAGTCTCATCATAGTCAATCCCTTGGGTTTGAGTGAAACCTTTCGCTACAAGCCGTGCCTTGTAGGTTTGCACATTTCCATGCATGTCAGTTTTTCTTTTAAAGATCCACTTGCTCCCTACTTCCCATGTGCCGGGGGTAGCTTAATCAAGTCCCAGACGTGATTGTCACGTATGGATTGCATCTCAGCGTTCATGGCTTCAAGCCATTTATCAGATTCCGGATCTGTCATAGCAGCTTTGTAGTTAATAGGTTCATCGTTAGAATCGGCTATTAACAGAATGTCGAAGGCCTCATGATATCCAAGGTATCTATCAGGTTCATATCGTGCTCTTTCGCTCCTACGAACGCTTGTGCTTGTGTTTGGGTCTGATGGTGCGACAACAACTTGTCGGTCAGACACAGCGACCGTCTCAGGGTTAGGTGTATCTCGAATTTCTTCAAGATCCACTGGATCACTATTTGTTCCTCGAGCAAGAAATTCTTTCTCAAGGAATTTACCTTTCCTTTTGATGGAAACTGTGTTTGCATCTGGATGGTAAAAGTAATATCCGGTATTACAATAGTATCCAACGAAAGTTACTTTTTCTCCTCGGGGATCGAGCTTATTGTCAGATTCACTGGTGACATAAGCATCACATCCCCATACCCTGAGGTATGATAATTTAGGAAGAGAACCATGCCATATCTCATATGGGGTCTTCCCTACTTTCTTGGTCGGTGCCAGATTTATTAAGCGAGCAACGGTTAAGATGGCATATCCCCAAAAGGAATGTGGCAAGGTCGTCCTGCACATCATCGATCGAACCATGTTAAGCAGAGTTTGATTCCTCCTTTCACTAACACCATTTAATTGGGGTGTGCCAGGTGGAGTAGGTTGTGAAACGATTCCACATTCCTTCAGATGATTCAGGAATTCAGTGCTTAGGTATTCACCGCCTCTATCGGATCGAAGTATTTTAATAGTTCGAGTAAGCTGATTTTGTACTTCGTTTTGAAACTCTTTGAACTTTTCAAAAGTTTCATGTTTGTGTTTCATCAGATAGACGTAGGCATATCTGCTGTAATCATCGATGAAAGTCACGAAGTACCGTTCACGATTTCTCGTCTCGGTTCGAAAGGGTCCACACACGTCGGTGTGAATAATGCCTAACAAGCCTTGGGCCCGTTCACCTGCGTGGGTGAAGGGTGACTTGGTTAATTTACCAGATAAGCACGAATCGCACTCATCAAAGGAATCTGCATCTTGGGATTCGAGAATGCCAGCAGTTTGCAACTTCTTAATGCGGGCCTTGCTTATGTGACCAAGTCTATGGTGCCATAACGAGGATTCTTAGTGTCAACTTTGTTTCTTTTAGAAACATGATAGAGCTGGTCATTTGTTTGAACATCTATCTCATATATTCCATGTCGAGGTTTAGCCTCGAAATAAAAGATATTATTAAGGTAAGCAGAAATCACATTTCCATTAAATTTATACCAAAATCCTTGTTCAAACAATGAAGAGACAGAAATGATGTTTCTGGATAAACCAGGTGCATATAAACAGTTAATCAAATTAACTACAAGGCCAGAAGAGCATGAAAAAAAAATAAGTGTCAGCAGCAAGTACTGGGACCCTCTTCCCGTCACCAACGATGAGGTCCATGCAACCTTGTTCTGTCTTCTTCCACTTCTCAGGTTCCTGCAAAACATTAACAATGTAATAACCACATCCAGTATCAAATACCCATGAATTGGAGGAAACAGTGAAAAGTTCAATAACATGTATTGACATACCTGATGAGCAACCCTTATTGGGGTTCTTGGTCATCCTCAGCTTTGCAAGATAAACGGGACAGTTGTGACGCCAGTGTCCCATTTTATTGCACTCATAGCATAGGCGCTCCTCGGGAGGCTGCACCTGTGGTTTCTTGCCTTTGCCTTCTTTAACCTTCTTGACTTTGGAGATCTTCGTATTAGCAACTCTGAGCACGTCCGGCGTGGTCCTAATCTTCACGTTGGGTATCAACGGAAATACTCGCGATAGGTCGGTCAATGACATAGAGTTTCCCGAAGAGCCTTAAAAGATTCCTCAGGGTGGTCTGCCATGCGAGAAAGCTAGTCTCAGTGAAGGGGTCGAGTTGTACCATTGAACTTAATGGAGGTGAGTTTTCATTAGCCTTCTGAAATAAGCAAAGTAAATTTAATCAGTATTTTCGATGTTTATATTTCTTTAAAAAATAAGTTGGTAAGGTTTATTTTTTAAGAAATCGAGAATTCGTTTAGACGACATTACTTGAGACCGCCAAATGAGCCTCAGGAGCAAAGCCGTGTAAACAAACTGACAACGATTATCAATTGTGAGACTCAAGTCACAACTCTCGGTATGAGGCCGCTATATACATACAATTGAATTTTGCGATACGTTTAGCCTCATCCGTGCCCACTTTAGCAATATACATCCGTGGCGCGGTGTTGAAATACTCCAACACCACGAACATATACGTTTAAAGCGATAGTAATCCTAAATGGTCGATGTGATGACACGGTGTTGAAATACTCCAATGTCCTCACCTTAGAAGGTACCCTCGGCACCAAGTGCGGTGTTGAAATACTCCAACACTGATGCTCCGGTCAATACGTTCCAAGTTCGACTTGAGATAGGATGGCACGAACTATCAGTTTCAAGAATTACCATATAGGGATATTAATTGCTTTTAATATTTAATTACCGTTAGACACAAACGATAAAACCCTATCACCACTCGGGACTAGTAAATTAATTTAACCTAATTAAATTACTAAGTTGTCGCGAATGGCATATTGTGTGTTAAACGGCATAAGGTCTTGATCTCGCTCGAGCCATACAAGCGAGATCATAAGGGACAAATTAAATTAATAGAATGGTGAACGATCGAGATGGCAACTCTGTACGATCTTGAATCCAGTTCAGCTCCCACTTGCTTTGACATCCCTCTTGCGCGTGTCTAGTCTTCGACTTTTGGTTACATACAAATTTACAGTTACTAAAACTACTTCTAGTAATCTAGCTCTAAATATGTACAACTTTGAAACCCTAAAATCGGGTTCAAAAAACCAAAAATTCAAAAACAACCAATTTGGGCCAACAACTTGGGCCAAACAGAGAATGACAAAACACGCCAAAAACATATACACACAAGTATACAAAATACAGAGGGGTCGGCCGTAACACACAATAAAAATTACTTAGAATTAAAATAAATAATTAAATTAATTCTAATTCGTAATTTGGATTTAAGTCGAAATTACGAACTACCGGTTACGAAAAGACCGGTTATGGTTTGCGCGCGGTGATAATGGCTCTGATACCACTGTTGGGATTTACAGTGGGATCCGGGTTACCGATTTTAATTTTTATTAAAACCGATTTAATAATTAAATTAATTCTAAATTAATTTGGCAGCGGAAACGAATTAAAACGCGGACGCAACTGTAACAGGATCAATCACCGGACACGACAAACACAGAAATATATTTATTTAAAATAAATAAATAAATAATTAAATTAAATATCTAAAAATTTAGATATACCTTAGCGGGTTCCGAACAACCGTTCGAGACACCCGAGTTCAATGGACTCGCGCTAAGGTGAACTGAAGCATCTGACTCGAACCTGCGGGTTAGATCTTCGACTGAAACTCCGGCGGCCATCGGAGGCGGCGATGGTAGTGGCGGCGGTGGTGGTAACTTCACCACCGGTGGTGGTGACAAAACTCCTTCCGCCGGAATCGCGACGAGGACCGATCCTACGATGATCTCGTCACCGGAAACCGGCGGTGACGAGGTGGCGGCAACCGGATGGTAAAGCGGTGCGGGCCACGAGGACGGAACGGGGCGCGGTGGTCTCGGTTGCGCCGGCAACGCGAGAACCACCGGCCGACGATCAACCGGCGGTGCGCCGGCGGACACAATGCCGGCGACGGTGGCTGCGGCGGCGGCTGCGGCTTCGGCTCGGCTTGCAGCCTCAGCTCGGGCGGTGGCTGCTTCCTGGTCGAGTCGTTGGATAATACTCGCGAAACATTGATCCAACGGGAATTGTGGTGGTGGCGTCACCGGAGATAGATCAAGAGCGGTGACGGCAAAGGGTTTCTCCTCCTGCTTATTGGTTTGCAACGCAGAGAGAGAGAGGGAGGAGGAGGAGATTAGGGTTTCGAAAACTTATTACTTGATCTCCACTCCTCCCCACCCTATATGAGAATTTCGCAGACCATGGGCCCACCATGGCCTTCTGCGAATTCTCCATGGCCCACCAATGGGTTAATTTGTTAACCCATTAACAGTTTAACACATCCGTCTTTTTAATCGCGAATGTATATAGCCGATTAAATTTGTCATCGTAATAAATAAATCAGTATTTATTTATTCGCCAATCAGTTCAATTAACAAATTAAAAGGGTAATTAGTTTATAGTCCATTGACCCGGGTGTAACTCTTACGGGTCAACATCGGTCGGGTTCGTTAATTCTTCGGGTCAGGACACCCTGTTTCCAACATAAAGTTAATTTGTTAAACGAGTAAAATCACTTTAAAGTAATCGTACCAACGTGTTAAATGATACTAGTTAACTAAATGGTTCATAGGAACCGTGGTTAAACAAATGAATGACATTGGAGGTAAATGAATCGTAGGATTCATGCTAACGGTTTAAGCGGGTCAAATGAATCTAAATGAATCATATCAATGTGTTAAATGATTGTAGTTAACTAACTGGTTCATAGGAACCATGGTTAAACGAATGCATGATATTAGCGGTAAATGTATCGTAGGATTCATGCTAATGGGTTAAGCGGGTCAAATGATTCTAAAATAATCATATCAACGTGTCAAATGATTGTAGTTAACTAACTGGTTCATAGGAACCATGGTTTAACGAATGCATGATATTAGCGGTAAATGAATCGTAGGATTCATGCTAATGGGTTAACCGGGTCAAATGATTCTAAAATAATCATATCAACGTGTTAAATGATTATTGTAACTAACTGGTTCATAGGAACCATGGTTAAACGAATGCATAATATTAGCGGTAAATGAATCGTAGGATTAAAGCTAATGTGTTAAACGAGTAAAATCACGCTAAAATAATCGTACCGATGTGTTAAATGATACTAGTTAACTAAATAGTTCATAGGATCCGTGGTTAAACGAATGAATGACATTAGAGGAAAATGAGTCGTAGGATTCATGCTAATGGGTAAAACGGGTCAAATGATTCTAAAATAATCATATCAACGTGCTAAATGATTATTGTTAACTAACTGGTTCATAGGAACCATGGTTAAACAAATGCATGATATTAGCGGTAAATGAATCATAGGATTAAAGTTAATGTGTTAAACGAGTAAAATCACTTTAAAGTAATCGTACCAACGTGTTAAATGATACTAGTTAACTAAATGGTTCATAGGAACCGTGGTTAAACGAATGAATGACATTGGAGGTAAATGAATCGTAGGATTCATACTAACGGGTTAAGCGTGTCAAATGATTCTAAATGAATCATATCAATGCGTTAAATGATTATTGTTAACTAACTGGTTCATAGGAACAATGGTTAAACGAATGCATGATATTAGCGGTAAATAAATCATAGGATTAAACCTTATGTGTTAAACGATTAAAATCACTCTAAAGTAATCGTACCAACGTGTTAAATAATACCAGTTAACTAAATGGTTCATTGGAACCATGGTTAAACAAATGCATGACATTAGAGGTAAATGAATCGTAGGATTCATTCTAAAGGGTTAAGCGGGTCATATGATTCTAAATGAATCATATCAATGTGTTATATAATTATTGTTAACTAACTGGTTCATAGGAACAATGGTTAAACGAATGCATGATATTAGAGGTAAATAAATCATAGGATTAAAGCTTATGTGTTAAACGATTAAAATCACTCTAAAGTAATCGTACGAACGTGTTAAATAATACCAGTTAACTAAATGGTTCATTAGAACCATGGTTAAACAAATGCATGACATTAGAGGTAAATGAATCGTAGGATTCATTCTAATGGTTTGAGCGGGTCAAATGATTCTAAAAAGAATCATATAAATGTGTTAAATGATTCTTGTTAACTAACTAGTTTATCGAAACATGGTTAAACGAATGCATGACATTAGCCGTAAATGAATCATGGGATTAAAGCTAATGGGTTAAACGAGTATAATCACTGTAAAGTAATCGTACCAACGTGTTAAATGATAATAGTTAACTAAATTGTTCATAGGATCCGTGATTAAACGAATGAATGACATTAGAGGAAAATGAATCATAGGATTCATGCTAATGGGTTAAACGGGTCAAATGATTCTTAAAATAATCGTATCAACGTGTTAAATGATTATTGTTAACTAACTGGTTCATAGGAACAATGGTTAAACGAATGCATGATATTAGCGGTAAATAAATCATACGATTAAAGCTTATGTGTTAAACGATTAAAATCACTCTAAAGTAATCGTACCAACGTGTTAAATAATACCAGTTAACTAAATGGTTCATTGTAACCATGGTTAAACAAATGCATGACATTAGAGGTAAATGAATCGTATGATTCATTCTAATGGTTTGAGCGGGTCAAGTGATTCTAAATGAATCATATAAATGTGTTAAATGATTATTTTTAACTAACTAGTTCATAGGAGCAATTGTTAAACTAATGCATGACATTAGTGGTAAATGAATCATAGGATTAAAACTAATGGGTTAAAACAAGTTTAATCGCTCTAAAGTAATCGCATAAACGTGTTAAATGATACTAGTTAACTAAATGGTTCATAGGAACCGTGGTTAAACGAATGAATGACATTAGAGGAAAATGAATCGTAGGATTCATGCTAATGGGTTAAACGCGTCAAATGATTCTAAAATAATCATATCAACGTGTTAAATGATTATAGTTAACTAACTGGTTCATAGGAACCATGGTTAAACGAATGAATGACATTAGAGGAAAATGAATCGTAGGATTCATGCGAATGGGTTAAATGCGTCAAAAGATTCTAAAATAATCATATCAACGTGTTAAATGATTATAGTTAACTAACTGGTTCATAGGAACCATGGTTAAACGAATGCATGATATTAGCGGTAAATGAATCGTAGGATTCATGCTAATGGGTTAAGCGGGTCAAATGATTCTAAAATAATCATATCAACGTGTTAAATGATTGTAGTTAACTAACTGGTTCATAGGAACCATGGTTTAACGAATGCATGATATTAGCGGTAAATGTATCGTAGGATTCATGCTAATGGGTTAAGCGGGTCAAATGATTCTAAAATAATCATATCAACGTGTTAAATGATTATTGTAACTAACTGGTTCATAGGAACCATGGTTAAACGAATGCATAATATTAGCGGTAAATGAATCGTAGGATAAAGCTAATGTGTTAAATGAGTAAAATCACGCTAAAATAATCGTACCGATGTGTTAGTTAAATGATACTAGTTAAATAATAGTTCATAGGATCCGTGGTTAAACGAATGAATGACATTAGAGGAAAATGAGTCGTAGGATTCATGCTAATGGGTAAAATGGGTCAAATGATTCTAAAATAATCATATCAACGTGCTAAATGATTATTGTTAACTAACTGGTTCATAGGAACCATGGTTAAACAAATGCATGATATTAGCGGTAAATGAATCATAGGATTAAAGTTAATGTGTTAAACGAGTAAAATCACTTTAAAGTAATCGTACCAACGTGTTAAATGATACTAGTTAACTAAATGGTTCATAGGAACCGTGGTTAAACGAATGAATGACATTGGAGGTAAATGAATCGTAGGATTCATGCTAACGGGTTAAGCGGGTCACATGATTCTAAATGAATCATATCAATGTGTTAAACGATTATTGTTAACTAACTAGTTCATAGGAACAATGGTTAAACGAATGCATGATATTAGCGGTAAATAAATCATAGGATTAAAGCTTATGTGTTAAACGATTAAAATCACTCTAAAGTAATCGTACCAACGTGTTAAATAATACCAGTTAACTAAATGGTTCATTGGAACCATGGTTAAACAAATGCATGACATTAGAGGTAAATGAATCGTAGGATTCATTCTAATGGTTTGAGCGGGTCAAATGATTCTAAATGAATCATATAAATGTGTTAAATGGTTATTGTTAACTACCTAGTTCATAGAAAGATGGTTAAATGAATGCATGACATTAGCGGTAAATGAATCATAGGATTAAAGCTAATGGGTTAAACGAGTATAATCACTATAAAGTAATCGTAACAACGTGTTAAATGATAACAGTTAACTACATTGTTCATAGGATCCGTGGTTAAACGAATGAATGACATTAGAGGAAAATGAATCTTAGGATTCATGCTAATGGGTTAAA
Source organism: Deinandra increscens subsp. villosa (assembly GCA_039602395.1). Classification (NCBI taxonomy): domain Eukaryota; kingdom Viridiplantae; phylum Streptophyta; class Magnoliopsida; order Asterales; family Asteraceae; genus Deinandra; species Deinandra increscens. The sequence goes on from JBCNJP010000007.1 coordinate 1,145,237, forward strand.
CGGGTCAAATGATTCTAAAATAATCGTATCAACGTGTTAAATGATTATTGTTAACTAACTGGTTCATAGGAACCATGGTTAAAAGAATGCATGATATTAGTGGTAAATGAATCGTAAGATTAAAGCTAATGTGTTAAACGAGTAAAATCACTCTAAAGTAATCGTACCAACGTGTTAAATAATACTAGTTAACTAAACGGTTCATTGGAACCTTGGTCAAACAAATGCATGACATTTGAGGTAAATGAATCGTAGGATTTATTCTAATGGTTTGAGCGGGTCAAGTGATTCTAAATGAATCATATAAATGTGTTAAATGATTATTTTTAACTAACTAGTTCATAGGAACAATTGTTAAACTAATGCATGACATTAGAGGGAAATGAGTCGTAGGATTCATGCTAAAGTAATCGTACCAATGTTTTAAATGATACTAGTTAACTAAATAGTTCATAGAGTCCGTGGTTAAATGAATGAATGACATTAGAGGAAAATGAGTCGTCGGATTCATGCTAATGGGTAATACGGGTCAAAAGATTCTAAAATAATCATATCAACGTGCTAAATGTTTATCGTTAAGTAACTGGTTCATAAGAACCATGGTTAAACAAATGCATGATATTAGCGGTAAATGAGTCGTAGGATTAAAGTAATGTGTTAAACGAGTAAAATCACTTTAAAGTAATCGTAGCAACGTGTTAAATGATACTAGTTAACTAAATGGTTCATAGGAACCGTGGTTAAACGAATGAATGACATTGGAGGTAAATGAATCGTAGGATTCATGCTAACGGGTTAAGAGGGTCAAATGATTCTAAATGAATCATATCAATGTGTTAAATGATTATTGTTAACTAACTGGTTCATAGGAACAATTGTTAAACGAATGCATGATATTTGCGGTAAATAAATCATAGGATTAAAGCTTATGTGTTATACGATTAAAATCACTCTAAAGTAATCGTACGAACGTGTTAAATAATACCAGTTAACTAAATGGTTCATTGGAACCATGGTTAAACAAATGCATGACATTAGAGGTAAATGAATCGTTGGATTCATTCTAATGGTTTGAGCGGGTCAAATGATTCTAAATGAATCATATAAATGTGTTAAATGATTATTGTTAACTAACTAGTTCATAGAAACATGGTTAAACGAATGCATGACATTAGCGGTAAATGAATCATAGGATTAAAGCTAATGGGTTAAACGAGTATAATCACTGTAAAGTAATCGTACCAACGTGTTAAATGATAATAGTTAACTAAATTGTTCATTGGATCCGTGGTTAAACGAATGAATGACATTAGAGGAAAATGAATCTTAGGATTCATGCTAATGGGTTAAACGGGTCAAATGATTCTAAAATAATCGTATCAACGCTGCTCCGTTATACATTTTAAAGAGTTAAAATGGATTTGATAAAGTTTTTAAAACCTAACAATGGCATCTTTATCCGCTTATATGGATGCATGCTTCAAAGAGCTAGTTAGTTAGCTCCACAAAACTCTAGGTTTTTGGTTCCTCATACCATACACCAAAAGTTTTGTTTATGGTTTCCTTTGTCTTTCAAGATGTTTCACTAACATGCATGTGGTTATCTTGAAAGATTAAAGCATTTTATCATTTTGTTGTTTTTTTGTTGTTTGACCGAAAAGGGAAATGGGTTAAAAGGGAACCATTTATATTTCGTACATATGGATGTATTTTTACATACATGTTTGGTGCATAAAGCTTAGCCAAAAGACCTTGTGATTGTTTGTGGTGAATGTTTGTGCCTGTTGTAATTATTCAAAAGTTGTAATTATTTCAAGTTCTTCATTTTGGGCATGTAATCTATTTATTTCATTTGGTATGTAATGTAATAGATTAGGTGCATTTTGTTTTACTAGAAAAATGTATTAGGATCCATTTTTGTAAAAAGGAAGAATGCACAAGACGGAGGTGTTGGATTTTGTTAGGGTTTATCAAAGCCTTATTAACCATTTAACAAGTAAAACGCAGCGGAAAACAAAACTTTTGTAGAGTTATGATTTGTTAAAAACCCGATTTTTAACCTTTAAAGAAAACCCGAAACAAGGGAGGATCCAAATACGAAATGCATGCTATCAAGTAAAACAACCATAGGGTGTTTTAGGTATACCTTCCCCAGAAATGGAGAAGCGTGGAAGGAGATGAGGATCTTGAATGGCTAGCTTCAAAGAAGAAACCTCAAGGAATGATACCCACGAGCTCGAACAACAAACACCTTCGTTGCTAGGATTTGATGAAGATGAACACTCTTTGCTTCCTTGCTTGAATTCGAATTCCACAAGTCTTTGCACTCTTGGTACTGATTTTCTTGATAGAAAATCGGATAGAATAGAGAGAGAGATACTCCTATTGCACTAATGAAACTCAACAGTGTGTTAGAGAAGGTAGGTGGGTGTTGGCAATTAAAGCTCCAAGGGGGGATGAACCTAGACACTTGCATGAATGTCTAGGGACTCCCAACACACTCTCCCAACTCCCCTTGAGTGGGAAAGGCCTGCCATATCAGAGGGAAATCCAAAATTCCAATTTCAAAATTAAAACTTCTCTCATACTCTTTTAATCAGCAGCCCCAACTAGACAGTGCGCAGCCCCAGCTACGTACTGTGCTTTGGTCATGTACCATGTGATGTATCATGTCCAAAATGAAATATAACATATAACCTATTATATGTTATGTAACAATTTATTTAACCACTTAAATAACATTTTATCATACTTCTCCAATTTAAATCATCCATATGATTTAATCATAAGTGCAACTATTTAGAAACCGATTTCTAAATATCTTCAATTGGTAATATTTATTTGTTTGATCATATCTAAATAAATATTACATTAGGTGTTTGTCTAACTCGTTATTGGGTATGACCCGTCTTGGATCATAACGTACTAGCCACATCAATCTAGTATGTGTCTTGGGCAGACCGAGTCCAACAATCTCCCACTTGCACAAGATTCATAGAAGATTGATGCAAGTAGCAAATACCGCCTAACAACGGTTTACTACCCCTAACACGTATGACTTAGTGCCATTCAATAACATCATCTCCTTCAAGTCTCCACTTGAGATGTTTTAGGTGAAACAATCATTATCCTTTTGTCACAAATGTCAAGTTAAATCCTAGAGACATAGAGTGATCACTCTCCAATAGATTTAACTTTATTCAGGCCTTAGACATTTAACTCTCATGGAATAAGAGGGACAAATTCCATCTTGACTACATACGTCTTTCACAGACACCTAGTACTATGCCTGAGCTTAGCCTTATGTACTGCCATGTTTCAGAACAGAGAAGAACTAAGTCAAAGCATAATTCTTGGTGAATATCAAGACCCAATATGTATCTCAGGTCAGAGGATACAAATGATATTCTCCTTTACTCAAGCTTACTTATGATCAATCAATTAAGATTCCATGGGGTAAGTCTTGAGAGCGGGTCGTCCAATATTTGTCTCCCACAAATATCTATGAACCTTGGCAGCAACCCTTTGCTCCATATTCATCCCTTATGAATATCCACCAATCCAAGTTCATAATAGTCTTCCCTTCACATTTGTTCCCACAAATATGTTCGACTACAGACATTTAGAATAAGTAACTTATTCATGGATTTAACCATGCAAAAATGGAACACTACACAAATAAAATGAAATCCCACATTCATATAAAAGTGTCAATTTAACAATTGTTCCTATATCCAAATACAAAATACATATCATATCCAATCACTAGAATATCGAAGTCCCATGGCACAAACATGACCCTCATGCTTTGTCCGTTCTAGGAGCTTCGTGAGTGGATCCGCGACGTTATCGTCGGTGTGAACTTTGCGAATACATATCTTTTGTTTTTCAAGTTCATCCCTTATGTAGTTCAATCTCCGCTCAATGTGCCTTGTCTTTTGATTCAAGCAATCGCTCCTTTGTTTATCAAAAGAATCTCTAAGGGTCCTTGAATGGTAGGAACAACCCCTAATTCGGCCACAAACTTCTTCAACCACGCGGCTTTTTGCGCGGCCAAAGACGCGACGATGTATTCTGATTCTATAGTGGACAATGCAACCACCTCTTGCTTTGAGCTCGACCGCCCCTCCATTCATAATGAAGATACACCCCGACTGTGATCGAGAATCATCTCGATCCGTTTGGAAACTTGCATCCGTGTAACCCCTTACAACGAGTTCTATCTCATCGGATCCGTATATTAAGAAAATTTCCTTAGACCTTCTAAGATATTTCAATATACTCTTGATAGCCATCCAATGACTATCACCTGGATTTTTGTTGGTATCTACTTGCCATGCTGAAGGCGCATGACACGTCCAGTCTAGTGCATATAATAGCATACATAATCGATCCTATAGCAGACGCATATGGGATTCCTTTCATTTTGTCTTGCTCAACCTTTGAGCTTGGACATTGAGTCGTACTCAATATAGTCCCTCTTTAAATAGGTACCAAACCTTTCTTAGAGTTCTCTGTCTTGAACCTTTTCAAGATTTTGTCAATGTATGCACTTTGATTCAAACCTATCAAGCGCCTTGATCTATCCCTGTAGATCTTTATTCCCAAAATATAGGCGGCTTCACCAAGATCCTTGATGGAAAAGTGACTTCGAAGCCAGGATTTTACACCTTCCAAGGTTGGAATGTCATTTCCAAATAGTAGTATGTCATCTACATACAATACTAGAAAAGTTATTATACTCCCACTAGCCTTCTTATACACACAAGCCTCATCCTCGTTCTTGATGAAGCCAAATTTCTTTATCTCTTCATCAAAACGGTGATTCCAACTCCTTGATGCTTGTTTCAATCCATAGATTGATTTCTTTAACTTGCATACTTTATTAGAATGTTTTGGATCGACAAAACCCTCGGGCTGAGCCATATAGACATCTTCCTCAAGACATCCATTTGCCATACCTCATAATCATAGTAGGCGGCTATGGCAAATAATATCCTTATCGACTTTAGCATTGCCAACGACGAGAAAGTTTCATCATAATCAACCCCTTGAGTTTGAGTGAAACCTTTTGCTACAAGTCGAGCTTTAAAAGTATCTAAGTTTCCATGCATGTCGATTTTCTTCTTGAAAACCCATTTACTTCCAACTACCTTGGAATTAGGAGGTCGTTCTACCAAGTCCCATACTTGGTTATCATGCATGGATTGCATCTCAACGTTCATGGCTTCCAACCATTTGTCCGATTCAGAATCGGATATTGCATCACGGTAAGTGGTTGGTTCATTCGAATCTACCACATAGCATCCCTCCAAGAAAAATCCATATCTTTCGGGTGGACTACTAGTTCTACCAGATTTATGAACGTTGTGTGTGTCTTGATCAACCATTTGATCATCTTCAACAAACTTTTGTTGAGGGCTAGTTTCAAGCAAACGTGTATCGGCTTGTGGTTCTTGATCCTCCTTAAGTTCCACCGTTCTTCCACTAGTTCCTTCCATAAGGAACTGAGTTTCCAAGAACTCGGCCTTTCTAGCAATAAATACCTTTTGTTTGTTGGATTGTAGAAGTAATATCCTATAGAATCTCTAGGATATCCTACAAATATACACTTAGTGGGTCGGGATCTAGCTTGTATGAAGCATCATGCTTTACATAAGTAATCGTACTTATTGATAATGCTACATATGTAACTTTTCTAATGTTGAATATGTAACTTGTTTCATATTACATATGTACCTTGTTTGATGTAAAATGTTAGTATTAATAGAGTTATAAGACGTGGATGTTACATCTATTGATAATGCTACATATGTAACTTTTCTAATGTTGAATATGTAACTTGTTTGGTATTATTTAACATTGGTACGATTACTTTAGCTGCCATTGTACCGCAGCTAACCCACCACACTACCAGCACATTAAAGGCACACCAGCTACTTACCATTACTAGTCATTAGTCAAGCCATGTTGGATATTTTTATCGAATGTAGAGGACATTAAGTTTCTCCCATACGCTTGAATGTAAAGCGGGAGCGCGATATTAAACCTCATTATGTTGTACAAACAAAAGGTGTAGGTATTTCCAATCACAATATCAGTAAGATATGTACGGTTTCCATTCTAGCGAAGATCGTCTAGAGTTTGACACGCGCAGTAAGGATATCATAAAGCTTCGAACTTAAATAAAATCAAAATTTTAACAGGTCACAAGGTTTAAGTTTAAGCTGGAGGTTCATCAATTAAAGTTTTCTGAAAACGACGATGAGGATTCGCGTACCAGAAATTTATCGATAGTTGCTATGAGAGGAGCGTAAATAAATATACAAAATGTATGGATAACTTGGTGTACTCAATGTGTAAGAAGGGTAAATATAGTTTGATCGCACAGTTAGTTATCGATAACAAGAAGTTCACGCTCGATGGGTGCAAATAGAGTTTCCATATAAAGCTTGGTATTGTTACTGCGATTGAAGCATAAGGTCGTCTTATCATCAATGGTGTTAGCTAGTAGAAAAAGTAACCAAAAGTGTAGCATCTTTCGGTTCAAAGCTTAGAAGCTTATCCAGGACATAAATAATTACAAAGCACGAGAATCATAAATTGACGGTTGCTAAATCATGAAAGGTAGAATTATGCAAACACAAATCGATAGTTCAGGCTCAGGAGATGAATCGGAATAGTCCTTATGTTAAAACTGGGAGTCATTAGTTTGAAAGTCAGGAAGGATTATCACTAACGTTAGCCCCATTAGAGATAAATATGCTTGCGGTGTGGTAGGCAGTTTGTACAACCGCGTCGATGTTGCTGGTAACAAGTATTGGTTTGCACAAGAAAATCAGGGAGTATGAATCTTCATAGGGTAACTTCACAAGAGCTTTCAGCCAGTAAATACGCCCCGGTGCTCACGGTATATGATTTATCCAATTCGTTCATCTAACGGTGTCTAGGTATCCGTCTGGTGAATGTATGTCCATGTCATCTCACGATCGTAAAGTTCCAGGGATTGATACGGTTGCTAAGGTCTTAAAAGTGGAATTATGATTCAAGATGAATTCAAACGAGTCAAAGGTGTCGTCGAGAGTGTTCGTAGTTAAGGAAGACTAGTCATTGAAATACACGAGTGTGACGGTGTCCTACCAGGACCAACTTTTCATAATATGCTTCAAAAGGGTTCACGTATGGATTAGAATTGAATCTAATAGTAAAGAGGCAAAGTCAGATACGATAGCCTTTTCAAAGATAGATAACTTCGATCATTCGGTTGAACTCAACATGTTCAACATCCAATACCACGAGAAATTTTTTTTTACAGGAATTTGGTCCCAATACGACCATTGGCATGCCTAGTAGGATTCTCCAGGATTTCCATATACTGCAAATTACATTTACGTGTGCACCCGTAACTGTGATTTACTTTATATGATCACCCTAGTTCCTCTTACTTTAGCTACCAAGCATGGTGTGGTCACTAACCCAAGGTTATCTCGACCAGAATTTGTTAATGAGACAAGTTTTCGAGAATAGAATGCTCACTCAGATTGGAATGACCCACCCGAAGCGAGTCACCTAGAAATTTAGCTCAATAGGATCTGAATAGGGTTTATCACGCATACCGACTTGATTGCAATCCGATACATAAAGAGAAAATTTCAGTCGACCTGCATCAGGTTTCATTGGGGTTATAAGAATTGTACTCAAGTTGTATTATTTTAACTCAAAACGCGATAAAATCGAGAAGGGAAAGATCTTAAGAGATCACAACAAATATGAAGACGATCAGGATAACAAAAGTTGATATAAGCGCCCCATAGGCAGCTACTTGAATTCGTACCTTATTAACTCTAGTGAAGCTAAATAATCGCGCTACTAGCACATCAAGATAACATTTCATGAACGGATGAGTTTAGAGATATACGTAAGGCATGTATAACAAGAACCTCCTAAGCTAAGATAGAGGTTTAAGGACAAAAAGAGGTATTACACCACCTTCCATATGCAGCATACATCCATAATATGGGCACTACGCTCAGTTGTTCAATTTGGAATAATCCCGAGTAGCAATCAGCTCATCAAAAGTATAAACGTGATCCTTCGGTCTGATTCGACGTCTTGTTGTACATGAATGTTAACCAAGAGGTACACAACTTAGAGAGGTTAAGAAAAATGACTCAAGACTAACCGGCTCCTCGTTGTGAGTATAAGGGGATTGGATGATGTAAACAACAAATCGTAAACCAGGTGCGTGTAGGACTGAGTATCACGATGCATGAGAGAAATGTTTAAGTTCGACTAATGCAAAACAGTTACGGTCTAAGTCGAATCTTAGTTTGCTGTAACCAATGGCTCTGATACCAATCTGTCACACCCCCAAAAATCCACGTGCG
>JBCNJP010000007.1:1166123-1191123 GCA_039602395.1 Deinandra increscens subsp. villosa
TAGACACGGGAAGGCAAGATTCATAGGTATCCCCTATCAAAACATTGTCAGCTTCGGTTACGAACAATTCAGGTGGACATAACTATAGGCTAGCTACCTACGATATGGAATTTTACTGGTCCTATGATTAATGATTGTGTTTTACCTTTCTTTATTCATACATTGGGTCTACATGTGACGTGTAGACCGCTTTAGTGAACTCACCAGCTTTTGCTGACACTTGATTGTTGAATGCTTTTCAGGTTGCTTGGAGGATCATGGATGGCACGGACGTTGGCAATACTTACCTTTTGTAAAGCCCTTTTTGGAAATTGTATTTCAGACACTTTAGTAATCACTTTTGCTAAACAACAACCTTGTAAACTTTTTATGCTTCCGCTGATTTTGTGAGATGTAAACTCTGATTTATTAAATGTAATACATGACTGGTTTACCCTTTAACTACGGCTTGGTTGTAACTAAAGACTTGGATCCTGGTCTGGATCACACCCCCACACGGTTACACTCTGTTAGTGGAAATTGGGGGTGTGACAGATTGGTATCAGAGCCCTTGGTTACAGCGAACCAGAACATTTTAAAAAAATAAAATTTCTGAACTGTAACTGTTTTTGAAAATTTGGTTACAACCCATTCCCAAAAGTATTGCCCTGCGTGCCGAAGATGATCCTCATTTAGAATTCTTGTCTTGTGACGGTATAGGAAATTGAAAATTTTGGGTAGAAAATTTTCTTTTCCGAGACTTAGAAATTTTTAAGTTAGAAATTTTTTCTAAGTATAACCTTAGCGAACTTCATTTTGCTCTTAGCGAACTAAAATTGTTGCTAGCGGACTTGATGCTAGCGTACTTGTTCCCTGTGCTTAGCGAACTTCTGTTAGCGAACTTGAACCTTTGTTCTTAGCGAACTTGTACTGCTCTTAGCGAACTTCCAGCTAGTAAACTTGACCATTCTCCTTAGCGAACTTGATATGCCTTAGCGAACTTGTTGGCTTCTTAGCGAACTTGAGAATGACCTTATCGAACTTGATAAGGCCTTAGCGAACTTCATCTCTTCTTAGCGAACTTTAGTTGTTCTTAGCGAACTTGTTCTTAGCGGACTTGAATGGTTATTAGCGGACTTAAACAGTTTTTAGCAAACTTCAAGGGGACACTTGGAAGAATTTATAAGAATTGGTTTAGAAATTGTTTGTACCACGTGTTAGAATGCACATTGCCCTCTGCGTGATGTATATAGGACCATCAAGAACCCTATTGGGGTAAGACCCACCTAAGATGCAATCAGAGGGGATTTTCTATCTTATGCCTGTATTCACCATCTTTTTACTTGGTTACATCAACAAAACTTGAGTGATTAATCGTAAGTGCTTGTAGTTAGGCACTAGCTTCCTGAATAGGGTAAAATTCATTGTTTATGATCCTGATATCTTTACGGACTTGTTTAACCCTTAACAGCATTGTTTATTCTTAACAACCTTGGTAGGTTACTTTTAGGCCTAGATCATGGTAATCTAGACTCTAATACAATGATCCAACATATTCTCAGTTCAACTGATCATACTTACTTATAACATAAATGGGAGTCGTAGTAGATCCTGTTCGGGTAAGACACCCATTAACACACACCGAGAGTGCCTTTATCGTAGTGCGTTAGTAAAGAACGCTGTTTAGCCTTGTTTAAGGCAGCACTGTATAGAACCGGATGGTTGCTCATGGGGCGCTTGTAACTGTTTCTGTTACCCAAATTGTTGACACCCTTTTTCCTTGGTGGTTTTAGACCTTGCATTTTAAACACATAGTTGTTGTGTGACAATCCAACGTGGATGTGACTTTTATAACCTGCATGTAATTGTGCATGTGATGACTAAGAATAATATGTTAATCTCTCTCTAGATATATATGTATACAACGGATTCGTGATTGAGTCAAAGTGGGCGATAACCATTCTACGTCTCGGAGCTAAACTGGGGGCAGTATGGCATGCCCTACCCAAACTCCTACTGAGCCACTTGCCTACTAAATTGTACTAAGTTGTAAATTCTACACTGAATGAGTAATTTATTCTCAACCCGTCCCTCTAGTGAATTTCGGTCAGTTAACTTTGGGTCTAATAACCACATTCTTGATACTTACCCCATGGAAATCATATACTACTTCACTAAACTTGGTAGCTTAAGTAAGAGGAACCAGCGTGACCATACAAGGTAAATTTACCGTTACGGGTGCACACGTAAATGTAATTTGTAGTGTATGAAAGCCCTGGGGAAATCCTACTCGGCAAACCATCAGTTATAAGGAATACGACCTTTCATTTCAAAACCCTCATGACATCAATGTTCAAGCTTACGGTCCTCAACCATATTCATTACGCTATCACACCTATTCCCATTTCTCCCTTATATGGTTCCCAACCTATCCAAATCCTTTAAAAATGCTTCTGTAAATGATAACCCCGGTCCGCCCTTCGAGCTCTCACAACTATGCAGCAATTCAATAAACGCTGACCTGATGAAAACTCAGACATTATGAATGGACAATTACACCTCAATCACTAGAACCAACCTCTCGGCAGGAAAATCTTGTGAAGTTTTTCTCTCTTGGCTTGTAACCCCTGTTACGTCTTTACGAGTCAAAATTTGTTACCAACAGTCTCGGTATGATTTCACCAACCTTATACATCGTTACGATTACAATTTCGCCTAACGGATCAATGTAGGCGGAATGACTTCCTGAACCCGTACGAACTGTTTTATCTTCGACACACGATTGAGTAAACTCATTCTTTTATTATCTTTCGTGACTGGATTATCTTTAAGCCTTGAGCCCTTGCGGCTACTTAACCTCAATGATGACACTATCTTGTACCCTACCGTAGTGCGCTCCTGCACGACAAGCATCGACAACGAACAACAGGCAGCGATATGCCTAGAACGATTTTCACCACATCGACTGCAGGATGACAGACAAACTGCGAAAACATAGATACCCATTGTTTTCATCCCTTCTTTTCCAGGAAGTTTTCATTTGTAACCCTTGCTTCATAGCAAATGTTGACTGGTCGAATGATCGACTTAAACCTTTGAAAAACACGCATAAGGAAGTAAATTGACTCCAGATTTGATGAAGACACGTTCGAATTTATCGTATATGCGGCTTTTTCGATACGCAGTAGGCCCCGCGAAACCTTAGCTACAACTCGTATTTACATTCATTGAAAGTCAGCTAGTATTTTGAAGTCGTCAGCACTTGGTATTTCGGAAACCTACTCTTACTACACGTTTGCACTTCTACTTAATCTTGAGGGCCGATATAAGCTGGTGTACGATTCTTCTGTATGGTGCGACCATTGACACACTCGCATTTATATCGGTCGACCCAAATCGTTTTCTCCGGATTCGCGTCAATTGTACTGGAAGACTTTCTTTGAAACGAGCAGTTGCAACTACCCTACGCTAGATACCTCGCTCTTCATCCTGAATCTGTAATCCCATACTTGTCATCATTTATGCTTCTACAAATAGCCTTTCGGTCATTAGAACGTCACCCTTATTTTGGGTCTTTAACCGGAGGGTAATATGCATAACGGTATATCCCATGTTGGCAAACCTCATTTTAAACCTAAACGTGAAGGACTACCTTATCTTTTGAATCCCCTTCAGAAACTCAAATTGTATTCGCGTTGCGCCCGCTAAACTCTTAATAATCCTCACCGTGGGTGAAGCCCCACCGACCGAAAACGTGGAAAAACCCTTTTGTCGCAAAATTCAAAATTTTCACATGTTGCATAGTTTCAAATCTTTCTCTCGCAATCAACTCAAAAGCATTGGGGAAAAACATAAGGTACCTTATTTTCAAGTATATTATCTGACAAAATTGTCAAATACCAGGAATAGCCAGGAAACTGGTACACCCTCAACGTGCTGGTAGTGTGGTGGGTTAGCCACGGTAAACCCTATACATAAGCAATATCGGCATGTGGAAGGTGGGATCAGTGCTGAACCACATATTTACCTTGAAATCATAGACAAAAACCTTATTTTAAGAAACTTCATTTAATGGGACAGCGCCCACAATAAAGAAAAATCTATGTCATTTCCGTTGTGATTTCCCATGTCCCTCATGCATATTTTCACTAGAAGGGACATACACAGTTTAATCAAATAAAACTTATTGTTTTCTAACCCTCTGTATTAAGAGGAAACATCCTGATATAAATTTCCTACTAAGGGTAAAATATAGATTACGACCCAGATGAACAACAACGTTTTCGTTTTGGCTAAAAATTACTTAAGTTGAATTAGCAAAGTTTGAACCAAATATGAATGTGAGGTTAGGTGTCTAAGATTCGGATATGAAAATAATTTGAAATAATCCTGGGACAATAGCAGAATTCCAGGGACAAATAACGAAAATCTTTGATAAAAAGTTAGGTTTGCTTATGAAATCCGTTAAGAAGCTTAGTAACACAAATGTAACCTGAAATGCAAGTAGGAGCACCAAGAATTTTACTAGGGAAAAGCCCTTAGCCCTTAGATGTCTCTAAGGCACCGCCGGCATAAAAACCCCGGGTAGCGATAACACACGCTACCAATTTATTGATCACTTAAACGTTTGAGTACACTTGAGTTTGCAGATGAAAAGTATGAGAATACAATGAGTAAAGCTCGAATGAATCGAAAATAAACGACTAAAGGTCCTATTTATACTCCGAGAGCTCCAAAGACTCGTCCGGTATTCCAGGGGTCTTCAACTGTTCTTCCGATATTTCAGGGATCTCCTCTTCAACGTCTCTTTCCGTTAGTTGACCGAGTTTCCAGCCAACTGACTTTGACCACGTGCGAATAAAGCCTTCTCCTTGTTTAGTGTGACCGTTAGAAGACTTTGTCAACCTGTTTCCACTTAAACAAAAGTGCAAGATACGTTAGTAACGATATCCTAGCATGCAGGGTCATTCCCACATGCCGGGTCATATGAGAATAAAGCGACCCTGGGTTAAACACATCCTGGGTCATCATAACACATAACCAAAACGAATAGAACAAACATGTACTCCCCTGGAATTACGAGAAATCCTGGGACATTACCTTACCCTCTATTTATTCAGGGTCACTTTGTACTTTACCTATTTAATTCCAGGTCATGCGATTCCTGGGTAATACCTGCCCCTGGTTTATTAGTCGAGAATTCAGGGTATAACAATTGCCCCCAAATTTTCGCAAGTTGTGGATAGAATTTACAGCTGTGAAAATTTCAAATTTTGGGTCACATCGCCCCTTGCTTCAATCGTGTCCGTTAATTTCGCATCCATGATGCCACGTCCCGAGCGACCTCCCATCACCTCTGTAACTTCTTCTTTTCTTTAAATACAGCCTTTAACCTCCTCTTTCTTCACACAATCTTCTTCGAGAGCAAAAGGTTTCCGGCGACGCTTTCAGCTTCCGATTCCCTTCTTCCAGGTAAATTCTCCGATCTCGCCTTCTCCTTCATTAGCTCCGACCATGACTCGGAAAAAGATCCGGTCAGAAACCTTAACTAAAAAGACTGGGATAGAGGATTTCCTCGACCAGCGTTACCTCCAAAATCGAGAGCTCGAGACCTGCACTTTTACCGACGGCGACATCGCTGCATTGTTGTCGTCGGGTCTTTTCCCTGAATCCGCTGAGGTCAGGCCTTTTGATGCAAGGCTCCGATCAGATTTCTGCTCGGAGACCTGGGTTTGTTTTCCTTTCACTCCTTTCTCCATGGGTCTCTCTTACCCTTTCTCCGGCCTCCTGGCCGAGTTTTTCGAGGCCACCGGTCTTGCCTACGCCCAAACCCTTCCTATCATCTGGAGGATCTTGGGTACCATCGATCGTTTGAACAACGAGTTCGATTCCCTGGTTGGTCTGCCTGAGCTGGCCCTGGGTTATGAACTCAAATCCCACGGCAACAATCGATTCCTGTTCAAAGCCCTGAGCAAAGAGGTTCAGATGATTCCTCGGGCTTCCTTTTATGAGGAATGGAAAGGGAAATTTTTCTTTGTCAAGAGGTCCACTATTCCAGGAGGGATGAGCCTTCCAATTAGGTGGAGAGTAGATGGTAGGTTTTTACCTGCATTAGGAATTAGGATTATATTCTATTCAAACACTTACCCTGGATTTGTGTTTTGCAATTCCCAGCCTGAGCTCCGTTGGTCCTGCAAATTCAGGGACACTCGAAAGATTTGAGGCCTTCCTGACCGTTAGTGAAATTGATAGAGAATTCAGAACCGATCTCCACCAAGCTGCTTCTTCCACCTCGCAAACTATGTCAAGTTGTAAGTATGTCGGTACCCTGCATTTTTTCTACCTTGAATTTTATCGATTTCTAACACTTTTGCTTTTTTAGCTGCTGCCACTCCTGTCAACCTGGAAAACATTGATCTGGACGACCTTCTGCTAGGCGAATCCGAACAGGACCTGCAAGTCATTGCCTCTGTGAAGACCGAACCTATGACGGCTCCCAAAGCTCCTTCTTCAAGGACTTCTGGTACTAAGCGCAAGACCAGGGCCACTGCCACCGCTCCTGCCCCCGTCGTGCAATCTCTGGAGAACCTGGATGCTGCAGAGCTCCGTGCCCATGCCGAGGCCTCTTCCCGCCAAGTAAGTTAATCCTGGGTACCCCTGAATTTTCTACACGGTAAACAATTCAAGGTCATAAATGTTAATAGAATTACCTTTTCTTGCAGATTGCTAGCCGATTCATGGAGATGGTCTGGGCCGCTGAGAAGCAAGCCCAGGATGCTGAGGCTGCTGCCAAGAAGGAGGTTGCTGTCCTGACCAAGGAGCTGAACTCGCTCAGGATAGCAGCCAACAAAAACCTGGGTCTACTGCATGATCTTGAGAAGAAGGCAGAGGAGGCACGAGCTGCGCATGAGTCTGCTTTAGCCTCTAAGGGCGATGAAGGCAGGCTCATCGCTCGCATCTCCCTTTTCCAGTGCAGGCTGAAAATGGCGAAGGAGGCAAGGGATTTGGGGTTTCAGAACCCCAATTGGGATGTGTCCGACTGGGCAAACAAACTGCGCAACTTAGGCGCCACCATCCCTGCAGGGTGTGACCCTGAAACCGGCCCTGGATCCAGCAAAAGCACCCCATCCAAGGGCTCCGCTGGTCACGCCATGGATATCGACCAGCCCAAGGGAGGAGAGCAGCCGGCCCAGGACCCGAAGGCAGCAGAGAAGGCAGCGGAGGAGAAGGAAGCGAAGGGGACGACCCAGGATGATGCTTGAAGGTTGTTGGTCGTCTTTTTCCTGTTTTTATGTTTGTTCTTGAAGACAATTTTAATTTCTTGTTTGTGATGGTATACCGGATGATGTTTCCCGGTTTATTTTGTTTAAGACAATGACCCACCCCTGGATGTGATATCCAGGGTCTTTTGACATGCCCCAGCCTGGGATATCCGGAGCTTTTCCGGGCCCAGGTTGGGTTTTATGAATATATATAACTGCTTTAGTTACATACCTGTGTTTGAAATATTTGATTGATATTTGTCAATGTATGAAATGGTTCTAAGGTTTACCTTAGTAATCCTGGGTTGCCCCCAAGATTCTAGGATTCCTCGTAGCTTTAGCAGGCTCGTGAATGCTTCCTGTAACAGGAACACATCAATCAGAATTAACTAGACAAGGAGTTAATTTTCTTAGGCTTTGATCGTTATGACCCTGGATTAGGTTAGTAATCCTGGGTCACTAGGTAATCTTTGAATTGTTTCTAGGGTCAAGCCCTTAAATACTGGGGTCAAACCCGGTGCCGTACTGGCGAACTGGGGTCAAGCCCGGTGCCGTACTGGCGAATTCTAGGGACCACCTCAAGCCGTACTGGCGAACTAGGGTATTGCCTCGGGTGTCTTAAGTTGGTACGTTAGCACCAATCCGTCTTGAAAACGCGTTAATCGTTTTAAACCTTGAGAGATCCGCATATGTCCCTGGATTGCAAGGTTGCCACCAATGCTATTAACACGGATGATCTCACAATCCCAGGGTTTCATACTTGGATCACGTGCGTCTCGGGCGAGGCAAAAATTGCCAACGTGCGCTCTAGGCGAGGCGTGATAGCCCATATTTGGATGAAGGACGTATAATCCTTAAACCTTAGGAATGGGTTTAAAATTTACCCATACGGAAGTGAGATGGCCAATCCCAATACATAGGAGAAATACGTTTGTTGCAGTTAACTTGGAGTACCTTGAGTATTCTTCGCTTCGTATGCCTTGAATTTCCGATCGTCCTGCATCTTGAGTACCCTGAATCCCGGGATACCCTGGATTTTAGGCAATCCATCTTGCAAAACATAGATCTTAGCGAATTCAAAACATTAAATAACAATTTTAAAAACGAAACGTAACACGTAATTAATATCAGCAACTAAATAACGAAAGCAAAACATATAAGGGAAATAAGTAAATTAAGTGAGAAGAACTGACCTGAATTTCCATTGTGAAATTTCAAAATAAAACACATACCTGAGCATGTGAATCCTGGGACAGAAGGCCTTACATGAAATATGCTTTGAGATGTATCGCATTCCAAGGTCTTGGCAATAGGTCTCCTTCCATACTAGCCAGCCAATATGCCCCCTTACCAGCTTCGGAATCAATCAAATAAGGACCTTCCCACTTAGGAGCTAATTTCCCGTCTCCTGGATTTGTTGTGTTCTGAAACGCCTTTCTCAGGACCAGGTCTCCTACCTTGAATCTTCTGATCCTTACATGCTTGTTATAGGTCTTCGAAATTCTTTGCTGATATGCTGCCATTCTCCAAGCCGCCTGATCTCTCATCTCATCCAGGGTATCCAAGTCTTCAACCAGGGACTGGTCATTCAAATCCTGGGTCTGACCACTGATCCTGAATGTTGGGATCACCATTTCCGTCGGGATGACTGCTTCTGTGCCAAATACCAGGGAATATGGGGTTTGGCCCGTGGCATTCTTGGAGGTAGTCCTATCTGCCCATAATGCTAAGGGTAATTCCTCTGCCCATCTTCCCTTCTTCTCCTTCAGTCTCTTCTTCAGGTTGTTTATGATGATCTTGTTGCTTGACTCAGCTTGGCCATTGGCTTGAGGATGTACTGGAGTTGATGTTATCATCTTGATCCCCCAGGATTCACAGAATCCTGTGGTCCTACTTCCAATAAATTGAGAGCCATTATCACAGACAATCTCAGATGGCACTCCAAACCTTGTCAATATGTTCCTTTTAATGAAGGATATAACCTCTTTTTCCCTGACTTGAACGTACGCTTCGGCTTCAATCCATTTTGAGAAGTAATCTGTCATTGCTAACATGAATACCTTTCCTCCAGGGGCTTTGGGTAGCTTACCAACAATGTCCATCCCCCACTTCATGAAGGGCCAGGATGCTGGAATTGGATATAGAGGCTCTGCAGGCTGGTGAGGCACATTGGCGTGCCTTTGACATGCGTCACATTTCTGAGAGAAATCCAGGGCATCTTTTCTCATTGTTGGCCAATAATACCCCGTTCTTAGGATCTTGGACATCAGGGACCTGCCCCCTGTATGGTTTCCACAATCACCCTCATGGATGTCTCTGAGCACTTCCTGGGCCTCGTCCTTCTCCAAGCATCTCAAATACGTACCTGCAAAAGATTTTTTATATAGTACATTTTTTATAACTACATACCTGGCTACTCTTATCCTGAATGCACGGGCGTCTTTCTCGGTTTCTGGTATAGTACCATCCTGCAAATATTGAATAATCGGCCTAGTCCAGGATTCCTTAGTAGAATCCTGGGTACTGGATACCAGGGTCTCACCTAGTGTGTCAAAATCCTGGGGATCCATACCTTGGTCTATTGCCGATGTTAGTATGTGAATAATAGGAATATGAGTATCTTCAAGTGTTTTGAATGCTGAACCTAAGTTTGCTAGTGCGTCTGCTTCAGCATTCTCTTCCCTTGGTACTTGTTGAATATTAAAATTTTGAAAATCCTGGGACATTCGTTTTACCACTTCCAAGTACTTGACTAATTTCTCTCCCTTAGCTGCATAAGAGCCATTAAAATGGTTAGCTAAAAGAAGAGAGTCTACATATACCTGAATGTGTTGAATTCCCAGGTGTAATGCTAGGTGTAACCCAGCAATTAGGGCCTCATACTCGGCTTCATTGTTAGTTGCTTGAAATCCACATCTAACAGCCTGGGGTATCATGTCCCCCTGTGGCGATTTCAGTACTATTCCAAGGCCTGTTCCCCTGATATTTGATGCTCCATCAGTGAACAAGGTCCAGCACCCTGAAATTTCCTCTTGTTGAAGCTGCTGCAATTCATGGTCTGCTTCTTGCTGTATGTCGGTACTGAAATCAGCCACAAAATCAGCTAGAGCCTGAGATTTTATAGCTGTTCTGGCCTCATAGATCATATCATATGCGCTGAGCTTCACCGACCATTTAGCCATTCGACCTGACATTTCTGGTTTTCGCAAAACAGACTTTATAGGGTAGTTAGTTCTAACATGAATTGTATGAGTTTCGAAATAATGTCTAAGTTTAGTAGATGCCATACATAGGGCTAATATAAGTTTTTCAAGGTGTGAGTACCTGGATTCAGCATCAAGCAAACTCTTACTTACATAATATATAGGGTGTTGCTGACCTTCTGCATCCTTGGTCAGGACTGCACTTACCGTGTTTCAGGACACCGCCAAATACAGGGACAGGGGTTCCCCTGGATTAGGCTTCATTAACAGGGGTGCCGTGGATAAATATACCTTCAAATCCTGGAAAGCTTTCTCGTGTTGCTCCTTCCATTCGAATTTCTTGTTTTTCTTCAGGATATCATAAAATTCCCTGCATCTTTCCGAGGATTTTGATATAAATCTATTAAGGGCAGCAATTCTACCTGTAAGTCTTTGAACTTCCTTGGTGCTGGTAGGCGATTTCAGGTTGGCAATTGCCCTGATCTGTTCTGGACTTGCCTCTATTCCTCTCTTTGTCACCATGTACCCCAGGAATTTACCTGCTCCGACTCCAAAGTGGCATTTTTCTGGATTCAGCTTCATGTTGTATTTATCCAAGATATCAAAGGAATCCTTGACATCCTGCACATGATCACTGGTGACCCTGGATTTAACCACCATATCGTCGATATATACCTCCATCGTGTCCCCCAGCTTTTCTTTGAACATCATGTTGACCAATCTCTGGTATGTTGCCCCTGCATTTTTCAGTCCAAAGGGCATAACTATGTAACAATATATACCTGTTGGTGTTATGAATGCTGTGTCTTCTTGATCCTGGGGTTCCATCTGAATTTGCTGAAATCCTGAAGTTGCATCCATGAAGGTCAACATTTCATGGCCTGCCGTTGCGTCGACCATGGAATCTATGTGAGGTAAGGGGAATGGATCTTTCGGGCATGCACGGTTCAGGTCCGTGTAATCCACGCATACCCTCCATTTACCATTCTTTTTTCCCACTACCACCACGTTGGCTAACCACCTGGGAAACTTGACCTCTCTGATCATCCCTGCTTTTAGTAATCTGTCCACTTCCTCCTGGATTATGACGTTCTTCTCTGGCGCAAATTTTCTTCTCTTTTGATGTATTGGCCTGAAAGAATTATCAATTCCAAGTTTATGTGTGATAATAGATTTGGAAATACCTGTCATATCGTCATGAGACCAAGCGAAGGTTGACATCCTGGTCCTGAGTAGATTCACTAATTGCTCCTCTACTGGCCCTGGAATATTCGTCCCAATATAGACCTTTTTCCCTGGATTTGAGGGATCTAGCTCAACAGCTTTGACGTCTTGCTCCCTTGTTTCCAAGGCTTCCCGGGCCTTCTTCTTTAATTGCTATGCTTGCCTTGGTTTGGACGATGTCTTCATCGCCGTGGTGTAACATTCCTTAGCTTCCTGCTGATCGCTGTTAATTGTGATCACACCCCAAGGTGTCGGTATCTTCACACATTGATGATATGTTGAGGGTACAGCCCTGTTGTCGTGAATCCAGGGTCTACCCAGGATTACATTGTATCCTGATGGCGCGTCCATCACACAGAAGCGCTGGACTGAATTGAGTCCCTCTACATAGAATGTAAGCTTTACTTCTCCCAGAGTGTTCTTCGTTTCACCACTGAAACCCACAAGTACCGTGGATTTCGAGATGATCTCTGTGTGCGGGATTCCCATCTTGTTCAAGGCTTCTAATTGGATTATGTTTACTGAGCTTCCTCCATCGATCAGAATCCTTTTCACGACGATGTTGGCAATATGAAGAGTTATCACTAGCCCATCGTGATGAGGGTCTATGATGTTACGTCTATCATCTTCTCCAAATGTAATCTCTTTGACATCTTGCTGAATGGAGCTCTTCCTGGGTCTTTGGTCCCTGTCTGATTTTGATTCTTTGGCGTGTCTCTTTGCTACAGAATAGGAAGTACCACAGATATCAGAACCACCAGAAATAAAATGAACTACCTTAGCATCCGGGGGTGGTGATGATGCTCTTTCGGGATAGTCATCGGAGCGTCTATAATCCTGGGGCCTTGCATCGTTGTCCCAAGATTTTGGATTCTGTTCCCTGGATTTGTCTTTCTTTTTTCCCAACAGCTCCTTTAGATGGCCCTTGCTGAGTAGATAGCTGATCTCTCTTCTCAGGGCCATGCAATCTTCAGTTTGATGACCAAAGTCTTCATGGTAGGCACACCACTTGGATTTGTCCTTCCATGTGGAGGGTTTATCGCTCTTTCTGGGCCACCTTGCCTTGTCGCCGAGATCCTGCATAGCATACATCACACCAGAAATGTCAGTAGTAAAGCAATAGTCATTAAAAGAAGGATATTCTTCATCGTCCTCATCATGTTCCACACTGTTTACTCGGCGCTCATCAGGCCTTGAATAAGGCTTGGACCTTTGTGACCTAGGATGTGTGGATTCTGACTTTCTGCTGGAACCGTTGAATCCTGGGGAGGATTCATTCTTTCCCAGGATTCTCCTATCCTCCTCCAGTCTGATGAAGCGGAGAGCCCTATGATGAACTTCATCCATCTTATGACATGGGTTCATGACTAGATCCTCGTAAAACGATGAGTCCTTGTTCAGCCCCATTTTAAAGGCTTGGACTGCAGTTGCCATGTCCATATTCGGGATCTCCAAAGCTTCTCTGCTGAATCTGCTGACATAGTTCCTTAAGCTTTCTCCTGCATTCTGGGTTATCCTATACAGATCACTCGTTAGTTTTTCGAAACTACGACTGCAAGAAAATTGACTGTTAAATAAGTTAACCAATTGCGAAAATGAAGCAATGGAATAGGGAGGAATGTTTAGGAGCCATTTGAGAGCTGCCCCCGTTAAGGTGGACCCAAACCCCTTACATAGGCAGGCTTCCTTAACTTCAGGTGGCATGTGGATAACCTCCATTCTTTCACGGTATTGTGCCACATGCTCTTCTGGGTCTGTTGTGCCGTCGTAAAGCTTCATGCTGGGTGTTTGGAACCTTTTGGGAATCTCCACATCACAAATAGATGGAGCAAATCTGGACATCCTATGGCTTGCAGGCCCAACTTCAGGGATAGGCTGCACCACTCCTGGGACACTCGAGATCATTTGCTTGAGCTTTTGGATTTCTCGTTCCACAGATGGGCTTATTCCTAAATCCTGCACAGAATTGTTAGTAGTAGCATAATGAGCAAGAGTTTGAGGAGTGTTACCAACATCCTGGGGCACATTTATCCCAGGATGAACAACAGGGTCCCTAACAGTGGACACCCTGGGTGGATCAGTCTGGGTCATCTGAGGAGTATGGAACGCCGGTCTCCTTTCTGGTTGTGTAGAGTCGTCACGGATCCTGGAACTGCTCCCAGGAGTACTGAAATTGAGAATCCTGGGGTCGAGTGGTGAAGGCTGAACTGGCGCAATCCTGGGCACCTCTGATCTTAAGCTTGTTAGTTGGGCCAGAAATTCTTCGTTCAGCTTTTGTTGATGTTCCATTTGGCGTTCCATTCTGGTGAGCGAAGAGAGAATATCATCATTGGATATCAGAACAGGGTCTTCATTGATGTTATCCGTCTCCACTCGTTCATGGTTACCCGTTGATCCATCGTTGCGTGTTGCTGGGACTGAGGCGTTGACCCTTGGTGGAATGGCCCCAATCGCTGTAGTGCTTGTAGCAGGAACCGAAGCATTCGAGGAGTTCATTTGTGTTGACATTTTTTGATAGATTTTTGTGAAAATCAAGTTCAGGATGAATCTAAAAAGCGTTTGACAAAAGATTGACACCAATTGCCCCACGGTGGGCGCCAAATTGTTTTGGCTAAAAATTACTTAAGTTGAATTAGCAAAGTTTGAACCAAATATGAATGTGAGGTTAGGTGTCTAAGATTCGGATATGAAAATAATTTGAAATAATCCTGGGACAACAGCAGAATTCCAGGGACAAATAACGAAAATCTTTGATAAAAAGTTAGGTTTGCTTATGAAATCCGTTAAGAAGCTTAGCAACACAAATGTAACCTGAAATGCAAGTAGGAACACCAAGAATTTTACTAGGGAAAAGCCCTTAGCCCTTAGATGTCTCTAAGGCACCGCCGGCATAAAAACCCCGGGTAGCGATAACACACGCTACCAATTTATTGATCACTTAAACGTTTGAGTACACTTGAGTTTGCAGATGAAAAGTATGAGAATACAATGAGTAAAGCTCGAATGAATCGAAAATAAACGACTAAAGGTCCTATTTATACTCCGAGAGCTCCAAAGACTCGTCCGGTATTCCAGGGGTATTCAACTGTTCTTCCGATATTTCAGGGATCTCCTCTTCAACGTCTCTTTCCGTTAGTTGACCGAGTTTCCAGCCAACTGACTTTGACCACGTGCGAATAAAGCCTTCTCCTTGTTTAGTGTGACCGTTAGAAGACTTTGTCAACCTGTTTCCACTTAAACAAAAGTGCAAGATACATTAGTAACGATATCCTAGCATGCAGGGTCATTCCCACATGCCGGGTCATATGAGAATAAAGCGACCCTGGGTTAAACACATCCTGGGTCATCATAACACATAACCAAAACGAATAGAACAAACATGTACTCCCCTGGAATTACGAGAAATCCTGGGACATTACCTTACCCTCTATTTATTCAGGGTCACTTTGTACTTTACCTGTTTAATTCCGGGTCATGCGATTCCTGGGTAATACATGCCCCTGGTTTATTAGTCGAGAATTCAGGGTATAACAGTTTTAACAACTCAAGTTTTGTATTATAAAAGACAAATCACATGTTCTTTGGAGCAACCCCGTGACTTTTCCAGGACCCTTATCAACGTTTACTCGTCCCAGATCCGTACTCGTCTTGGTTCACCATGGAAATTGGTGAAATATTTCAATTGGTCCTCTAGTTACTACATTTCTGACATACCATTACCTGTTGACCCTGCGTATGCCTAGATTTAAAACTGGTCACCGGCTTGGTGAAGCAGAGCACTTCTTTATGAGATTACCGCGCTTATTGCTATGTTATTGGTACTACGACACCTTGCAGCATCATCTGCCTATACCTTTTCCGCGAACTGTAAGAACCACCCGATCTTAGCCAAATTCAAGGATGCATAACCACCCTCCAGATACGTTAACATTTGAACCTTTTGCAGCACTTCTTGCCTGTACCATGTCATTGGACACAATACCTTCTGTTATCTTATTAGATACTATAGCTGAAGACTACTCGGTCATATGGTCACTTTGTCATATTATATACTTCGATTTCGGATATGGTGTCATAGTGACACTTGCGATGCGATTCAACTCACTCATGGAAACGTTTGTTATAGAAAAATCACTCTTCATACGATCATGCGAAATGTTCCTTCGATGCTTTTTAAGCATATACCGACCATCATTTTCCCTTAGAACAGAGAACTTGGACTCTCTCATAACGATCCGTGAAATGGTTAACTCTACGACAATTTTCGGGACGAAAATTCTTTAACATGGGGAGGCTGTGACAATTGCAACTTCCCAAGTTAACTCCGCTAACTTTTTCCGTTAACTCCGTTAACTTTTCCGTTAGTTCCGTTAGTCCCGTTAGCGAAACCGAGACCCGTTATTTGAATGATTTCGTGTTTATTTATGTTTATTTGTTAATTGACTTTGGTAACTTAGTTTGTAAATTCGTTTCGTGACTTTATGTGTTAATTGTGAAAAAAATTGCATTTTTATGCGAAACTGGGCTTTACGGGTAAATTTGGATTTTTATATATAAATGATAAATTTATGTAACCCGACTAAATCTTACATGTTAAACGAGCTAAAAACGTTTAGAAATATTTCTAGTGTTTTATTTCACAAGTTTTTAGTTAAAACCCATTTATTTGAGTTTTATGCCATTATGTTTTAAAAAGCAACTTGAGGGGCTTAGGTGTAACTTTTATTTTTATCAAAAACCTGCCCTCTTTCTCCCTCCCCCCTCATTTTCACGATGGCAGCCCTCTCTCCCTCTCTTCTTCACGGCTCAAACACACCACACACACACACATGCGATTTTCGTGAAATCAAGCATTAAGAAGCAAGAAATTGGAGATTTTAAGCTTCCACAAGCTTCAAGAACACCAAAGGAAGCTCCCTCTTCACTTCATCTCCTCCTACCTGCGATTTCTCTCTCAAATTCGTAAGCCCTAGATTTCTCAAACTCGAAATTGTTAGTTGCATGTGTGTTTTTATGTGTCTATGTGCTATTTGATGTGTATGCATGCTCTTGAATCATGTTTTATGAAGGGTTAAGTTAAATTCTGATTTTGGACAGATTTGAGATGCTATCATGACTGTGATTTTCATGTGGTTAGATGTTTAGAAGTGTTCTTGAAAAATTTGGGTATGTGGGTACTTGAAATGGAAGAATATATGCTTATATGCTAGTGTGATGTTGGAATTTTGCTATGTTCTTGATGTGAACTTGTTTAGGACAGAAATTACATGTTAGCATGATTATAAACTTGTTAGTAGGTGTTGGATGACCAAATTGTTGCTCAAAGTTAGAAAACCAAAACTTTTACAAATTACCAATTTTGGACAGATTCGGCCAGATTTTTAGGCCATTTTGCAGAGGTCATAACTTGCTCAATTTTGCTCGGAATCAGTTGATTCTTTTTCCCTAGTAAATTATTATGTGTTAGCTTCAAGTCGGCTACTCGCACACTTTCTGAAACCTCCGTTTGGTCATCCAAATAGCTGCTGCAAGTTAGGTGTGCAAAGCTGTGTTTTTCTGTGAAAAGTGGACTTTGCTTTTTGGTTGAGCCTGATAATCTTGTTTTATTGACGAGTTTGCTATTGTTAAATGATTTTTATATATTAAGTGTATGATCTGGAAGGTTTGGTACAAAAATTCTAAGTTTTGAATGAGTTATGCAAATTTTAAGATTACTTTGACTATTTTACAAAAAGCTGAAAATGCCAACTTCCGACGCGCATAACTTTCTCGTTGTTTAACTTTTTAAGTTGATTCTTTTTGCAACATTCCCTAAATGTTAAGTAGTTCATGCCTGCAAAATTTTATAACATAACTCCAAGTATGGAGCAAATTAGGCACGCCACCAAATGGTGTGTCAAAGACAATAATGTTGATTTTTGCCAATTTCCAACGTGCATAACTTTCTCATTTCTTAACATTTTTACTCGATTGTTTTTGCAACAAGTCCTAAATGATATGTAGTATATGCCTGTAGAATTTAAGGATCTAATTCCAAGTATTGTGGATTTTAGCTATGCCACTAGTTAAGTGCTTGAGGTTTGACTTTCTGGGTCAACTTTGACTTAAATTGCAATTTCTTGATTTTCTTCTAATTTGGGACTTTTATGTGCATTAAGAGACTTGTATGGTTGCATGAAACATGTTTAGGTGCTTATGTGCTAATTTTGTCCTAGCGACACCTTCTAATTTGATTAGACCATATTTATCCGAATAGGTGGACTTTAACCAACCTGTTGAACCAAGTGCTAGGTACCAGTGCACCCTAAGGTGAGTTCACTTACTATTATTGTTATATCCGGTTTTAGGATGATAACGCACAGATAGTTGCATCCGGTAAAGGATGGCAACCCAACGGTAAAGGTATTTCTTTACTTGAGTAACTTTCCGACAAATATCATATGTTGCACTGAATTGCTTTTATTAAAAAGTCCTTACATTCGAGCCATTAATATACAGTAGCGAGGTAATGTTGAGTAGTACTACTGGGGATTGACACACCCGCTCAGCGGTGCACGGGATGCACCCTCCCGACTGGCGGTCGGACTGAGATCAATGTTAGCCTAACCACCGTGATCTGGATAGACACGGGAAGGCAAGATTCATAGGTATCCCCTATCAAAACATTGTCAGCTTCGGTTACGAACAATTCAGGTGGACATAACTATAGGCTAGATACCTACGATATGGAATTTTACTGGTCCTATGATTAATGATTGTGTTTTACCTTTCTTTATTCATACATTGGGTCTACATGTGACGTGTAGACCGCTTTAGTGAACTCACTAGCTTTTGCTGACACTTGATTGTTGAATGCTTTTCAGGTTGCTTGGAGGATCATGGATGGCACGGACGTTGGCAATACTTACCTTTTGTAAAGCCCTTTTTGGAAATTGTATTTCAGACACTTTAGTAATCACTTTTGCTAAACAACAACCTTGTAAACTTTTTATGCTTCCGCTGATTTTGTGAGATGTAAACTCTGATTTATTAAATGTAATACATGACTGGTTTACCCTTTAACTATGGCTTGGTTGTAACTAAAGACTTGGATCCTGGTCTGGATCACACCCCACACGGTTACACTCTGTTAGTGGAAATTGGGGGTGTGACATTTACCTTGTCGAAGAAGTCCATTCCCAGCACGAACTTTGTGACATCCGAGAATTTCAAGGTTTACTTCCGTTAGACAATTCCGTTAGTTACGTTATAAGTGTTAACTTAGTAACTAATGCTTAACTAGGCCGAATACGTCCACGTCCTTTGGTTGATCACCGAACCCGCCCATATGTGCTATGTGTTCATTTATTGTTGTCATTATGTGCAATGTGATTTAAATGCATGATTTAACATTACGAATAGCATGACAAATTGTAAATCCTTGATTATGTGACAAATATGTATGTTTTAGGGTTCCAGCGGAACTACCAAGCGAAACTATAGTGTCGCCCGGTAGTTAGCTAAACTGCCTGATTTACTCATAATCAGAGCCAGTTTCGCCGGCCAGCGAAACTGCCAGCGAAACTAGCCCCTGATATAAATAATCCTAATAAACCCTAGTTTATACCATTTGCCTCTTTTACACAAAACACACACCACTCTCCATCTGCTCTCTCGAGAAAGCTGGTCAGTTGTGAATCACCAAGAGACCACCATCATCTCATCTCATCCATTCAGACCCTAGATCGAATCGTAAGTCCCAAAAACTATTATATGCACTTTTCTATATGTTTTCTTCATAAAGCATGCCCCAATCTTCATGAATCTGTTAGATCTTCTAATATGATGTGTATACATGCTAGATATATCATAAAGTTGCTAACTTTACGTGCAAAATTCATCCATGATAAAGATCTAAGCTATTTTAGTCATTTTAGGGTTTTATATGTATTTTGGGTGATTTGATGATAAAATGCATGTTTAAGGTGTTAAAGCTTACTGATTTATGTTGGTAAATGCCTATGTATGCTAAACAATGAATTGCATGTAAAATGGAAGCTGATAGGTTGATTTTTAGGCTGATTCGTATGTTTTTCGCGACCAGCGAAACTGTGGTGTTCTCTGGGCGAAATTGTCCAGCGAAACTATGTATATCTTCAACCAGCGACACTATGCAGCGAAACTGCAGTGTCGCCGGGTAAACCAACCAGACCAGCTCGAGCGAATCTACCGAGCGAAATTCCCTGAACGAAAGTTCAAACCAGTTTCGGGCGAAACTAGGCTAGCGAAACTGTGCCAGCAGTTTCGAGCGAAACTAGCCTAGCGAAACTGTGTCATCGGGTAATGCCTAGCGAAAGTGCTGCCCGTGCACACAGCGAAACTGACTAGCGAAACTGCTAGCGAAACTGAGACCAGAATCTAAACTTGTACAATTTGCTTGAATGTTATGCCATGACTTACATGATTATGCCATGATGATACATGCTTTGATTTCTGATATATATGAACCCTTGTTTATGATCAACCATTGGTGTCGTGTGTCTGTATGTCGAGTCATAGTTCCAACGTGCTATGTTATGGGCCATAGTGACGTTAAGTAAAGATTAGACACAAAACTAATACTTAAGACCTAAACGTGTTCATAGGTCTTCGATAAGCAATACTTGGATTATTAGCAAGTGTAGCAGTGCAACCAAAGGTGAGTGTCACTAACCCGCAAGATACGATCCCGTTAGGGACGGAAAGAACAACTTAAAAACAATGCTGATAAAACTTACGAGTGCTGAGCACCGGACGAATAGAAATCGACTGTTTTTCACCAAAGTGTTTATGGGAACACTTGGGGGGGGATTCAAGTCGCTGTTTACGAAAAATAAAACTGATAAATGATTTTTGGGTTCGAAGGAAACCCTAAGTGAAATGTTTTAATATGGCTAGCATAGGTTAAAGGCTTTAAACCAAATGATATCACATGATTTCTAAGGAATGTTTTTGGTAAATAAAAAGTCCTCATAATTAATTGTGCCATTAATTCGTGGAAGCGAGGGGATGTTGGGTAGATCTACTGGAGTTTGACAAACTCCGCTCCGGGGCACTGGAGGTGCACGGGGAACAATATCAGCCTATTGACACCGTGATCCCAAGAGGAGGACACGGGGGAGGCAAAAGAGCAGTGACGAAAGTCCGCAAATAAAAATAAATGACGGTGGAACACCGCAAAATAAATAGTCAGCTTGGTACAATCTTCCTTAGTGCATGAAACGACGGATTAGCTACCCGCGATATCGGTTGAGTTCTTTAATTCTTACAAGACTAAGCACATATTAAATAATCGGTAATTGACATTTAAAAGCATCGTTTTTCATAAAACAAATATTACGTATGTATATGTTGACAAAGAAAATAATTATGAGACCGGGCCAATGCATGACAAGCCCACTGTGAACTCACCAGCCTTTTGGTTGACACTTGCGTGGTTTTAACTTTTGCAGATCGCTGAGGAGTATCCGGAGCAGGTTGACATGGCACAAGAAAACGTTTACTTTTATTTGAACTAACTTGGGAATTTATATAACAATTTATGTTTATGTTTATGTGACGACCCTAAAACTTTGCTTTCTTTCCCCCAGCAACGACGACAGCTGATGCTGCGAACGCTACGACGCAAGAATAATTTTCGGGACGAAAATTCCAATTACAAGGGGATGATGTGACATCCGAGAATTTCAAGGTTTACTTCCGTTAGACAATTCCGTTAGTTACGTTATAAGTGTTAACTTAGTAACTAATGCTTAACTAGGCCGAATACGTCCACGTCCTTTGGTTGATCACCGAACCCGCCCATATGTGCTATGTGTTCATTTATTGTTGTCATTATGTGCAATGTGATTTAAATGCATGATTTAACATTACGAATAGCATGACAAATTGTAAATCCTTGATTATGTGACAAATATGTATGTTTTAGGGTTCCAGCGGAACTACCAAGCGAAACTATAGTGTCGCCCGGTAGTTAGCTAAACTGCCTGATTTACTCATAATCAGAGCCAGTTTCGCCGGCCAGCGAAACTGCCAGCGAAACTAGCCCCTGATATAAATAATCCTAATAAACCCTAGTTTATACCATTTGCCTCTTTTACACAAAACACACACCACTCTCCATCTGCTCTCTCGAGAAAGCTGGTCAGTTGTGAATCACCAAGAGACCACCATCATCTCATCTCATCCATTCAGACCCTAGATCGAATCGTAAGTCCCAAAAACTATTATATGCACTTTTCTATATGTTTTCTTCATAAAGCATGCCCCAATCTTCATGAATCTGTTAGATCTTCTAATATGATGTGTATACATGCTAGATATATCATAAAGTTGCTAACTTTACGTGCAAAATTCATCCATGATAAAGATCTAAGCTATTTTAGTCATTTTAGGGTTTTATATGTATTTTGGGTGATTTGATGATAAAATGCATGTTTAAGGTGTTAAAGCTTACTGATTTATGTTGGTAAATGCCTATGTATGCTAAACAATGAATTGCATGTAAAATGGAAGCTGATAGGTTGATTTTTAGGCTGATTCGTATGTTTTTCGCGACCAGCGAAACTGTGGTGTTCTCTGGGCGAAATTGTCCAGCGAAACTATGTATATCTTCAACCAGCGACACTATGCAGCGAAACTGCAGTGTCGCCGGGTAAACCAACCAGACCAGCTCGAGCGAATCTACCGAGCGAAATTCCCTGAACGAAAGTTCAAACCAGTTTCGGGCGAAACTAGGCTAGCGAAACTGTGCCAGCAGTTTCGAGCGAAACTAGCCTAGCGAAACTGTGTCATCGGGTAATGCCTAGCGAAAGTGCTGCCCGTGCACACAGCGAAACTGACTAGCGAAACTGCTAGCGAAACTGAGACCAGAATCTAAACTTGTACAATTTGCTTGAATGTTATGCCATGACTTACATGATTATGCCATGATGATACATGCTTTGATTTCTGATATATATGAACCCTTGTTTATGATCAACCATTGGTGTCGTGTGTCTGTATGTCGAGTCATAGTTCCAACGTGCTATGTTATGGGCCATAGTGACGTTAAGTAAAGATTAGACACAAAACTAATACTTAAGACCTAAACGTGTTCATAGGTCTTCGATAAGCAATACTTGGATTATTAGCAAGTGTAGCAGTGCAACCAAAGGTGAGTGTCACTAACCCGCAAGATACGATCCCGTTAGGGACGGAAAGAACAACTTAAAAACAATGCTGACAAAACTTACGAGTGCTGAGCACCGGACGAATAGAAATCGACTGTTTTTCACCAAAGTGTTTATGGGAACACTTGGGGGGGGATTCAAGTCGCTGTTTACGAAAAATAAAACTGATAAATGATTTTTGGGTTCGAAGGAAACCCTAAGTGAAATGTTTTAATATGGCTAGCATAGGTTAAAGGCTTTAAACCAAATGATATCACATGATTTCTAAGGAATGTTTTTGGTAAATAAAAAGTCCTCATAATTAATTGTGCCATTAATTCGTGGAAGCGAGGGGATGTTGGGTAGATCTACTGGAGTTTGACAAACTCCGCTCCGGGGCACTGGAGGTGCACGGGGAACAATATCAGCCTATTGACACCGTGATCCCAAGAGGAGGACACGGGGGAGGCAAAAGAGCAGTGACGAAAGTCCGCAAATAAAAATAAATGACGGTGGAACACCGCAAAATAAATAGTCAGCTTGGTACAATCTTCCTTAGTGCATGAAACGACGGATTAGCTACCCGCGATATCGGTTGAGTTCTTTAATTCTTACAAGACTAAGCACATATTAAATAATCGGTAATTGACATTTAAAAGCATCGTTTTTCATAAAACAAATATTACGTATGTATATGTTGACAAAGAAAATAATTATGAGACCGGGCCAATGCATGACAAGCCCACTGTGAACTCACCAGCCTTTTGGTTGACACTTGCGTGGTTTTAACTTTTGCAGATCGCTGAGGAGTATCCGGAGCAGGTTGACATGGCACAAGAAAACGTTTACTTTTATTTGAACTAACTTGGGAATTTATATAACAATTTATGTTTTGTAATTAAAGCACGCGGATAGTGCTAAGATGTTTATGTTTAAATTCCGCTGCGTAACTATTGAAACTGTTTTATTTATGAACATTTGGACTTTACTCTGATTCGTTTAGTAATTGTAACTAATGGTTGTGGTCCTGGTCTAGTCGCACCCCTTAATGGTATAAACTCCGTTAGTGGTTGATTTGGGGGTGTGACAAACTTGTAATCGTCCATTGGCACTACCGATAAATCCAATGTGCCTTTCCAATCTCCGATCTTAGCCTTGACGCCTTGGACCATCCCATCGATCAACTTGGCATCCCCATTTGTAGCCTTAATCCATGCTAATTCCTTAGTCGGTTTGAGTTTTAGCCTCGCAGCCTCCTCCCTTGAGACAAAGTTGTGGCTCGCTCCTGTGTCGACCAAGGCCCTTGTTGGCGTCCCGTTTACTTCTATGCGTACAAAGTGAAGCCCAGCTGTAGACTTCTCTTTCGGGTTTGTGGCTTTATCTTTAGCCCCGATCTACCCATTCCCTTGGGTTCTCCCGTGTTTGTAACAAGCGGTCCTCTAATTGCTTTCTTCCTTGCGCGTCCCTTGCGCTTGCCCCTAGACTTGGCCTTCGGGTTCGTGGCTTTCACCTCTGCCACTCCTAGCCCCGACTTTCCCATGGTGTTCATGAGCTGAATCGACCCTAGTCATGCTTCATGCTCATCATCCTCATAGTCCTTCTCTCGGGCAACCATTGCGTGCAAACTGTCCTTCTTTGGACAGAACCGGGCTATGTGTCCTCGCGTACCACATATGAAACACCCTTCATCTTGGTTGGTGGCATTCTGTGCATCCTTCTTCCGGATTTGATCTCTCTTGGCTCCCCCACTATGCTCCTTGCTTCTTTCTTCTATGATGGGTTTAAGTGGGCATTCCTCCCCCAAGTCAGCCAAGCTTTCGGCTATAGCAATAGCCGTAGCCAGGTCTTCGACTTTACGGCGTTCTAATTCAGTCTTTGCCCATGGTTGTAACCCATCGAGGAAGTAGAATAGGGAGTCATCATCCGAAAGATCAGGGATCGCAAGAGTTAACGTCGTAAACTCCTCGACGTACTCTTGGATCGACCTATCGTGCCTAAGTTTTCGTAGCCGGCTCTTCGCTTCCTGCTTAGCGTTCACCGGATAAAATTGTCTTTTAAGATCCCGAACAAACTCGGCCCAAGTTTTGATAGTGCACGTACCTCGTTCGACATCCCCATGTCTACGTCGCCACCAAAGCGCCGCGGTGTCCTTTAAGTACATCGT
>JBCNJP010000007.1:1201123-1250003 GCA_039602395.1 Deinandra increscens subsp. villosa
GTGGTCCAATTAAAACCAACACCTTAATAATTGGGATTAATGTGGGACATTTTTGAAATTGGGATTAATATTGACCAATTGGTAATAACTTGAATTAATAAAATCCAATAACACATAAAAAAAAATAATTCATAAGATTTGATTGTTGTGTGCTCTCTGGTGAATATGATTTGACCTATGATTTTCCATTTTCACCCTTCGTCTCATTATTTTGATTATAATAATATTATATAATACCCTCAAGCAACTGTTGCTCTCCACTCAGTAAGATTTTACCGTATCGTCTCCGAGTCCTTCCGTCACTCTCTCGCTCTCTCTAAAAGATTGTCATCGTAGTTATTTTTTTCCGATGTCTGGAAGAGGCATGGACGCGGCGGCCCTATTGGTGGTGTTGGTCGTGGACGGAGCTGTGACAGGTTGACTCAAATTGTTTGATTTTTTCAGCTATTAAGCCTTTGGTACTCTGATCTGTTGGGATTTACAGTGGGATCCGGGTTACCGATTTTAATTTTTATTAAAACCGATTTAATAATTAAATTAATTCTAAATTAATTTGGCAGCGGAAACGAATTAAAACGCGGACACAACTGTAACAGGATTAATCACCGGACCCGACAAACACAGAAATATATTTATTTAAAATAAATAAATAAATAAATAATTAAATTAAATATCTAAAATTTAGATATACCTTAGCGGGTTCCGAACAACCGTTCGAGACACCCGAGTTCAATGGACTCGCACTAGGGTGAACTGAAACATCTGACTCGAACCTGCGGGTCAGATCTTCGACTGAAACTCCGGCAGCCATCGGAGGCGGCGATGGCAGTGGCGGCGGTGGTGGTAACTTCACCGCCGGTGGCGGTGACAAAACTCCTTCCGCCGGAATCGCGACGGGGACCGATCCTACGATGATCTCGTCACCGGAAACCGGCGGTAACGAGGTGGCGGAAACCGGATGGTAAAGCGGTGCGGGCCACGAGGATGGAACAGGGCGTGGTGGTCTCGGTTGCGCCGGCAACGCGAGAACCACCGGCCGGCGATCAACCGACGGACACGGTGGCGGCGGCGGTGGCTGCGGCCTGGGCTGCGGCGGCGGCTGCGGCCTGGGCTGCGGCGGCGGCTGCGGCTTCGGCTCGGTTTGCAGCCTCGGCTCAGGCGGTGGCTGCTTCCTGGTCGAGTCGTTGGATAATACTCGCGAAACGTTGATCCATCGGGAATCGTGGTGGTGGCGTCGCCGGAGATAGATCAAGAGCGGTGACGGCAAAGGGTTTCTCCTCCTGCTTCTTGGTTTGCGACGCAGAGAGCGAGAGAGAGGAGGAGATTAGGGTTTCGAAAACTTATTACTTGATCTCCACTCCTCCCCACCCTATATGAGAATTTCGCAGACCATGGGCCCACCATGGCCTTCTGCGAATTCTCCATGGCCCACCAATGGGTTAAACTGTTAACCCATTAACAGTTTAACTCATCCGTCTTTTTAATCGTGAATGTATTTAGCCGATTAAATTTGTCATCCTAATAAATAAATCAGTATTTATTTATTCGCCAATCAGTTCAATTAACTAATTAAAAGAGTAATTAGTTTATAGTCCATTGACCCGGGTGTAACTCTTACGGGTCAACATCGGTCGGGTTCGTTAATTCGTCGGGTCAGGACACCCTATTTTCAACAGTCTCCCACTTGGACTAAACGCGACAGTTTAACGAGCGCAGTCAGAGGCACTCTAGCTATGCATGGCTACACCAACTAATATTGACACTTTAAGTCGTCAGCCAAAGTATATCTGATTGACCATCAAGCAGACACATGACTTGTGCATTCATTGTCATACGTTCTTTCTGTATAAGACATTGATGAGTTATGAGACATGGACTCACATATTTTATACATCGTTTTTCATTCTCGATACAATTCGAAGTGATCCAACAAACACACAGTAAGTTTGGGTGAGGCCTCACACTTATCACTTGGAACCAACGAGGGCGCCTTTATGTCTAACTGTTGCCGAAGCAAGAGTACAGAATCCCTTGTTGAGGCATACAGCTCCCACTAAACCTCATAGCCATTCCCAAAAATAACCGTTATGGCTGGCAGTTACGCGACAACGTTAGGCTATAATCAAAGAATGTTCTTTAGTAGAAGGGAGTTCGAATTTGCGTCTCAGGTCTAAGGATACATTAGAGCATGCATTAATCAAGCAAGCAAGACTTCCATGTTTGCGTTGCATGATGCGAGTTATGTCCAACGTCATTCACCAATGAGGTCCGTGAGTTTGAACGTTAAACAACTTTAACTCTTTAAGGCTCAAATAGTCACAATAGTCTTAATTTAGTATAGCTCTGTGACAACCCGTATTTTCCAGGTATATTTTAATATATTAATTATGTGCAATTAACTGAAATTCTATGTGCATTAGGCTAATTTGTTTAAATTAGATGCCTTTACGTGCGAACGTAGACAATCTAGGTCCGACAACAATTACCCGTAATGGAAATCAACCAAAGTTCCACCACTATTCAAAATGGAACTTCAATAACAAGAAAATTCATAAACAATGATTTTGTGATAATCTAAATATAAAATGAACTAGTTTATGTTTTCTAAACTTTTACGTATTGACAAACGTATTTCAAACACGTCGTTTATGCAAACGACCATTCTAGTCCAACAATACTTTGGTTTTAATTCTAAAACTTATTCAACTTCAAAACCATTTATTTTTCCTTCAAACTATTTAATTCCGTCAAACAAATTTCGTTATACATTTAAACGAAACCCGCTCACGTCGAGCAAACATTTTAATTCAAATTTGAAGAACATCACTTATGCACAACATAAACACCAAATCATGACAAGTGACATTTCAATTATCCGTAAACGTCCGCGATAAACAATATTTTTATTGTTACGATTACTCGTTTCACGTCAAAAATCCAATTTTCAATCCGGACATCGTTTTTGCGCAAACAAAGTATCATTGGACTCGTAGGACCAAACCGGACTCAACCCGACCCGACTCGAGACCCGGTTCGGCCCAGAAGGCCCAATGGGCCTACGGCCCAATTCCTTTTTCTTTTCTTTCTTTTTCTCGGCCCACAGGCCCGCCGGCCCATTCCCTCTTTTCTTTTCTTTCGGGCCGGAGCCCGTTTCCTTTTTTCTTTTTCTTCTCGGGCCGAAGCCCAATTCTCCTTCTCTTCTTCTTTCGGGCCGAAGCCCGTTTCCCCTTCCCTTTTCTTTCGGACCCGAGTTCAACACCCACCATCCACCTTTATTTCTTTTTTTGATTCCTCCCTTCTTTCTCTCTAGAACCGGTCCCAACCAAAACCAACTAAACCAACTTCTTGATTAGTTGTGTCACCATGATCCTAAACATAATGGTTGGCCAAGTACTAGACCAAAGCCAAGGACCCTTGGTTAATGGTTATAACCACTTACACAAGAGGCATGCTTGTTCCCCATGAGCAACCTACTCTTCTCCTTTGTCCCATCCTTTGGCCGGCCTACATACACCCCCACCATGCTCCTATGTTCCAAGTTTCAAGGCCACAAGTACAAAGGAACTCAAGAACTTGTAACCTCCTCCTTTCTCCCTCTTGTTTACGGTTCACACACAACCGAACCAACCCCCCTTTTCGGTTCCCTTGTGACCGAAACCTCACACCACCACCTAACCAACTCCTTTTAAACACTTAAACCTTTCATTTCATTTCTCACAACTTCAAGAAACAAAAACACACTCTTTTCTCTCTCAACTCTCTCCCTCTCGGCTCTCTAAACACCACCGCCAACCACCACTATTCCACCATCAACCACCACCCATTCTAGTTCCTAAACACCCATCTAGTCAAGGTAATTCATCAACAACTTCTACTTCATCATTTTCTTTCATTATTCTTTCTAATCCTTCATAAACAAACCTTTCTAATCTTTGTTTTTCTTGTCAAAATCCATGACAAACTCTTGATCTCTCATCACCATTTCCTTCACATTTCAAGATCAAGGTTGGGTTTGGAGCTAAACTTGGAAGCTAGTTCAACAACCCATTAACGTCATTACCGATCCGGAAAGCTTTAAGTGAGGAGAACTTACTTTCTTTGATTATTTCTCACTAAATCTTTCATTTCTATATGTCACATGTCATGATTCATGATTAAGTCTTGATTTGGTTGTTGTATGACTTGCTAGCAAACGTAAATGTTAGTATGGTTATGTGTTTGTGATGGAAACTAGATATGTTAAAAAGATTATTTGACAAAGTATATAAATAACTTGCATTTTGTTAAAAGAAATCCCTTTAAATGACCAAGGTTGGAAAATATTGGTTCATGTATGTTAAATATAATTTGGAACACTTATCTTGGTGAGAAATGGACATACAAAGTGTTAAAAATCGAATTTTATGAAAAATATAAGTTTTATAAAAACTGGGCAGAGATGACACACATTCTGCGTGTCATAAATCTGCTGTCATCTGTGAACCATATGAACAAAAACACTGAACAGGGATGACACTTATTCCTGCGTGTCATAAAACTGCTGTCATGCAGAAAAATATATATTTTTCTAAACCTCCAAAACACTTGTATTTGACTCCAAACCAAAACCCAAGTTCACAAAAGGATGATTTTGAGTCATGAAGGTGTTTACCAAGGATTTAAACATGAAACTTCAAGAAAAATAGAACATGGAACTTTTATGACAAAGTTACCACTTATTTTTATGAAAAATTAAGTTTAAGACTTTTGACAAGTTGTGACCACTTAGGACTTGTAATGTATTTCTAGGGATGCCAAAGGTGTTTTACTAAACATACTAAATAATTCGAGAAGTTAAACACTTGGAAACAAAAGGGTTAAATATCTTAATTACGATGTTTCGATAAAAATTGCAAATTATTTCCAATTGAGAATTGGGTCTAGTTCAAAACATGAAACATGTTAGTTTTGACATATAAAAATACTTTATAAAGTTCGAATGAAGAAAAACATGTTTTATAAACAAACCGGACAAAAACTATAACTTCCGGTTACTCGAAAACGTCGGATTTCACAAGTTAAACTTCCAATAATTAATTTGGCAACTCAAAACCCTAAAACACATTAGAACAAGTCCACTAACAAATCCTAAGTATTGGAAAACTCAAAATGTCATAACATCGTCATAACAGTCAAACTGGCGAAGCCGGTTAACCACCGGACGAACCTACGCTTAATTTTACCAAAATATAACTTCGTATATTTGTGGAAACATTTACTCATATTAAAGGAAGATTATATTTATTAATCGAAAAGTCCAAAATCTTACAAATATTTAGTGAATTAAATATTTACGATTTTTCCTAACGTTTAATGAAAAATAATCCCTATTATTCAATAATTATTTTTCAAACGTAATCATTATTTATTTATTCAGATAAATAATAAACTCCATCAACTTCAACACTATTTATTTGACAATGAATAAGTCCTAGGATTTCCATCACCTTCATTGGGTAATAACCAGTCGAGACTTAACCTTGAACATAGAGTGACGTATTCACTAACTCTAGATAGCCAAACCCTAATACGTCATAACATTACCTTGTAGACGTTTGCTAGGCTAAGTTCAATCAAACATACCTGACATCCACCTTCAAACAAGTGAGTCTTCACGGCCCCTTTTCCATTTCTGTTTTCTAATTTGGGGGAGAATTCAATGAATGCATTTCAATTTCAAACTGTCTGATATTATGATAACTGTACGACGTAATGATTGCATGTTCTTTTCATATCCCCACACTTGTGTATTCATGTTGATTCATGTTATATGCCTAAGTCCCACTATTAATTGGATTCAATTAGTTCATTCGAAACGATAGCTTGTGAATAGATCTATTTGGGTTGACGACCCTACTCTGACTTGGTCGCTCCAGTCATGACTCCATAGTTATAGTCAAGGGGTACATTTGTTATTCTTGTCATTCGGTGCTCTTGGGGAAGAACATCAGGAGTGGGTAAACAGTTAGTTTTGAATTCAAGGTTCATGTTTGATCTTTACAACAACAGTGTCAACAAACTAATATCAAGACAAGCCACACATTTTTCTAACATGTTTTCAAACAGTTCAGTGTCATTAAACCTGTGAAACTCACCAACAATTCTGTTGACTCTTTTTATTCTTGAATTCTCAGGTGATTAAAGACTGCAACTCCATGTTTTTCTGTTGTGATCCTGCTTGTCATATCATGGTCTGCCTGCTGTGTGTTCATGCATTTCATTTTGGAGATTTAGACGCATTACGCCTTAGGGTAGTTATGTTTATAAATCTCATGACTTGTCTTTTGGAAAACTTAACATGTAACCACTACTCTATTTCCGCTGCCACGTTTTAGATGTTTAATTTAAATGTTTGAAACTTACATTTTCAGAAGACAAATGGTTTAATTAAATGTTCATTAGACGTCATCATTCATAACCATGACCATGATGCCAAATCAGTCACATGCCCACATTTAGTCATTTTCTCGGGGTGTGACAAGCTCCCACTAACTAATCGACTATGGACATTTAGGACAAGAACTTATTGTCCAAGGATTAAACGTACAAATATTGAACATGGTTATGTAATTCATTATTGCATAAAGCCAGATGGAATAAGAATAATATAGATAACTGTTGGTGTTCATACATCCAAATACCGAATCAAAACATGTATTTAGATAATCTAAGCCCTATCGCTTCTCTGTGGCGTATATGAGTCTCCTGAGTCATAGGCTTAGTAAAGGGATCAGCTAAGTTTTGATCTGTGTGTACTTTGCTTATTTTGATTTCATTTCTGTCGACTACTTCTCTTATGTAGTGGAATTTCCTTAGGACGTGCTTGGCCTTCTTATGAGACCCTTGCTCTTTGGCTTGAGCTATAGCGCCTGTGTTATCGCACAGCATCTCGATGGGCTGCCTTATACTTGGCATAGCATCAAGATCGGATATGAACTTCTTCATCCACACGGCTTCTTTAGCATCTTCTGAGGCGGCTATGTATTCGGATTCAGTAGTAGAATCAGCTACTACTGGCTGTTTTGAGCTTCTCCAAGAAACAGCCCCTCCGTTAAGAGTGAATACGAATCCCAACTGTGAGCGAGAGTCATCTCGGTCAGTCTGAAAACTAGCGTCAGTGTAACATCTTACAGTGAGCTCTTCATCAACACCTCCGTACACGAGAATCATATCAGTGGTGTTTCTCAAGTATTTTAGTATGTTCTTCCAGTGAGCTAGTCCTGGCGTCTGTTGGTACCGACTTGTCACGCTCAATGCATACGAGACATCCGGTCGTGTGCAGAGTATGGCATACATGATAGATCCAATAGCAGAGGCAAACGGGATCGATGCCATTTGGCTTATCTCGCGCTCCGTTTTAGGTGCTTGAGATTTGTCCAAGATTGTTCCCTTAGTCATGGGAACGGTTCCCTTCTTAGAATTGCTCATGTTGAACCGAGCTATGATCTTATCAACATATGTGTTTTGACTGAGTCCCAAAAGGCGCTTAGATCGATCTCTGTGAATTTTAATTCCCAGAATGTAAGCGGCTTCTCCAAGGTCTTTCATAGCGAAACAAGATGAAAGCCATTTCTTAACATCGTTAAGCATGGGTATGTTGTTTCCTATGATCAGTATATCGTCCACGTACAGTACGAGAAACGATATAGCGCTCCCACTTGCCTTTCTGTAAACACAAGGCTCATCTTTATTTTGATCAAAACCAAACTCTTTGACCTTTTGATCAAAACGAAGATTCCAGCTTCGAGATGCTTGCTTGAGTCCCTAAATGGACTTTCTTAGCTTGCAAACCTTGTTTAGATTCTCTAGATCGACAAAACCATCAGGCTGAACCATGTAGACATCCTCTTCGAGTTGTCCGTTCAAGAAGGCGGTTTTAACGTCCATTTGCCATATCTCATAGTCATGGTATGCGGCTATGGCAAGGAGAATCCTGATCGATTTGATCATGACAACGGGCGAAAAAGTCTCATCATAGTCAATCCCTTGGGTTTGAGTGAAACCTTTCGCTACAAGCCGTGCCTTGTAGGTTTGCACATTTCCATGCATGTCAGTTTTTCTTTTAAAGATCCACTTGCTCCCTACTGCCCGTGTGCCGGGGGGGGGGGGGGGTAGCTCAATCAAGTCCCATACGTGATTGTCACGCATGGATTGCATCTCAGTGTTCATGGCTTCAAGCCATTTATCAGATTCCGAATCTGTCATAGCAGCTTTGTAGTTAATAGGTTCATTGTTAGAATCGGCTATTAACAGAACGTCGAAGGCCTCATGATATCCAAGGTATCTATCAGGTTCATATCATGTTCTTTCGCTCCTACGAACGCTTGTGCTTGTGTTTGGGTCTGATGGTGCGACAACAACTTGTCGGTCAGACACAGCGACCGTCTCAGGGTTAGGTGTATCTCGAATTTCTTCAAGACCCACTGGATCACTATTTGTTCCTCGAGCAAGAAATTCTTTCTCAAGGAATTTACCTTTCCTTTTGATGGAAACTGTGTTTGCATCTGGATGGTAAAAGTAATATCCGGTATTACAATAGTATCCAACGAAAGTTACTTTTTCGCCTCGGGGATCAAGCTTATTGTCAGATTCACTGGTGACATAAGCATCACATCCCCATACCCTGAGGTATGATAATTTAGGAAGAGAACCATGCCATATCTCATATGGGGTCTTCCCTACTTTCTTGGTCGGTGCCAGATTTATTAGGCGAGCAGCGGTTAAGATGGCATATCCCCAAAAGGAATGTGGCAAGGTCGTCCTGCACATCATCGATCGAACCATGTTAAGCAGAGTTCGATTCCTCCTTTCACTAACGCCA
Organism: Deinandra increscens subsp. villosa; assembly: GCA_039602395.1. Classification (NCBI taxonomy): domain Eukaryota; kingdom Viridiplantae; phylum Streptophyta; class Magnoliopsida; order Asterales; family Asteraceae; genus Deinandra; species Deinandra increscens. The sequence continues at coordinate 1,209,984 of JBCNJP010000007.1, forward strand.
TTTAACTGGGGTGTGCCAGGTGGAGTAGGTTGTGAAACAATTCCACATTCCTTCAGATGATTCAGGAATTCAGTGCTTAGGTATTCACCGCCTCTATCGGATCGAAGTATTTTAATAGTTCGAGTAAGCTGATTTTGTACTTCGTTTTGAAACTCTTTGAACTTTTCAAAAGTTTCATGTTTGTGTTTCATCAGATAGACGTAGGCATATCTGCTGTAGTCATCGATGAAAGTCACGAAGTACCGTTCACGATTTCTCGTCTCGGTTCGAAAGGGTCCACACACGTCGGTGTGAATAATGCCTAACAAGCCTTGGGCCCGTTCACCTACGTGGGTGAAGGGTGACTTGGTTAATTTACCAGATAAGCACGACTCACACTCATCGAAGGAATCTGCATCTTGGGATTCGAGAATGCCAGCAGTTTACAACTTCTTAATGCGGGCCTTGCTTATGTGACCAAGTCTATGGTGCCATAACGAGTATTCGTTACTGTCAGCTTTGTTTCTTTTAGAAACATGATAGAGCTGGTCGTTTGTTTGAACATCTATCTCATATATTCCATGTCGAGGTGTAGCCTCGAAATAAAAGATATTATTAAGGTAAGCAGAAATCACATTTCCATTAAATTTATACCGAAATCCTTGTTCAAACAATAAAGAGAAAGAAATGATGTTTCTGGATAAACCAGGTGCATATAAACAGTTAATCAAATTAACTACAAGGCCAGAAGAGCATGAAAAAGAATAAGTGCCAGCAGCAAGTACTGGGACCCTCTTCCGGTCACCAACGATGAGGTCCATGCAACCTTGTTCTGTCTTCTTCCACTTCTCAGGTTCCTGCAAAACATTAACTATGTGATAACCACATCCAGTATCAAATACCCATGAATTGGAGGAAACAGTGAAAAGTTTAATAACATTTATTGATATACCTGATGAGCAACCCTTATTGGGGTTCTTGGTCATCCTCAGCTTTACAAGATAAACGGGACAGTTGCGACGCCAGTGTCCCATTTTATTGCACTCATAGCACAGGTGCTCCTCGGGAGGCTGCACCTGTGGTTTCTTGCCTTTGCCTTCTTTAACCTTCTTGGCTTTGGAGATCTTCGTATTAGCAACTCTGAGCACGTCCGGCGTGGTCCTGATCTTCACCTTGGGTATCAACGGAATAACCTCCTCGATCGACTGAGCCGAACAATTAATTGCAAGAATACGATAATGTTCAGGCAAAGATCTGAGTACTACATCAAGAGCCATCCCGTCAGAGATGGAGTAGCCAAGGTCGATCAGCCTGTCGCGATACGCTTTCATCAGCATGACATGATCGTATGGAGAGGAGTCGTTAGCCATAGAGCAGTTCACGAATTGCGAAAGTGCATCGGCTCGCTCAGTCCTCTGACTTAACTCAAATAAATCCTTGAGTTTACTAATGATGTCATAAGCAGACATCCCCATGAAATTGTACCGATAATCCTAAGTCATGCTGGATAACATCAGGTCAGTGACGTCCTTATCATCGTCAGTGTGCTTTAGGAGCTCAGATCGTGAGTTCTCATTTAACAAGTAAGATGGAATACTCGCGATAGGTCGGTCAATGACATAGAGTTTCCCGAAGAGCCTTAAAAGATTCCTCAGGGTGGTCTGCCATGCGAGAAAGCTAGTCTCAGTGAAGGGGTCGAGTTGTACCATTGAACTTAATGGAGGTGAGTTTTCATTAGCCTTCTGAAATAAGCAAAGTAAATTTAATCAGTATTTTTGATGTTTATATTTCTTTAAAAAATAAGTTGGTAAGGTTTATTTTTAAGAAATTGAGAATTCGTTTAGACGACATTACTTGAGACCGCCAAATGAGCCTCAGGAGCAAAGCCGTGTAAACAAACTGACAACGATTATCAATTGTGAGACTCAAGTCACAACTCTCGGTATGAGGCCGCTATATACATACAATTGTATTTTGCGATACGTTTAGCCTCATCCGTGCCCACTTTAGCAATATACATCCGTGGCGCGGTGTTGAAATACTCCAACACCACGAACATATACGTTTAAAGCGATAGTAATCCTAAATGGTCGATATGATGACACGGTGTTGAAATACTCCAATGTCCTCACCTTAGAAGGTACCCCCAGCACCAAGTGCGGTGTTGAAATACTCCAACACTGATGCTCCGGTCAATACGTTCCAAGTTCGACTTGAGATAGGATGGCACGAACTATCAGTTTCAAGAATTACCATATAGGGATATTAATTGCTTTTAATATTTAATTACCGTTAGACACGAACGATAAAACCCTATCACCACTCGGGACTAGTAAATTAATTTAACCTAATTAAATTACTAAGTTGTCGCGAATGGCATATTGTGTGTTAAACGGCATAAGGTCTTGATCTCGCTCGAGCCATACAAGCGAGATCATAAGGGACAAATTAAATTAATAGAATGGTGAACGATCGAGATGGCAACTCTATACGTTCTTGAATCCAGTTCGACTCCCACTTGCTTTGACATCCCTCTTGCGCGTGTCCAGTCTTCGACTTTTGGTTACATACAAATTTACAATTACTAAAACTACTTCTAGTAATCTAGCTCTAAATATGTACAACTTTGAAACCCTAAAACCGGGTTCAAAAAACCAAAAATTCAAAAACAACCAATTGGGCCAACAACTTGGGCCAAACAGAGAATGACAAAACACGCCAAAAACATATACACACAAGTATACAAAATACAGAGGGGTCGGCCGTAACACACAATAAAAATTACTTAGAATTAAAATAAATAATTAAATTAATTCTAATTCGTAATTTGGATTTAAGTCGAAATTACGAACTACCGGTTACGAAAAGACCGGTTATGGTTTGCGCGCGGTGATAATGGCTCTGATACCACTGTTGGGATTTACAGTGGGATCCGGGTTACCGATATTAATTTTTATTAAAACCGATTTAATAATTAAATTAATTCTAAATTAATTTGGCAGCTGAAACGAATTAAAACGCGGACGCAACTGTAACAGGATCAATGACCAGACACGACAAACACAGAAATATATTTATTTAAAATAAATAAATAAATAATTAAATTAAATATCTAAAATTTAGATATACCATAGCGGGTTCCGAACAACCGTTCGAGACACCCGAGTTCAATGGACTCGCGCTAGGGTGAACTGAAACATCTGACTCGAACCTGCGGGTCAGATCTTCGACTGAAACTCCGGCGGCCATCGGAGGCGGCGATGGTAGTGGCGGCGGTGGTGGTAACTTCACCACCGGTGGTGGTGACAAAACTCCTTCCGCCGGAATCGCGACGGGGACCGATCCTACGATGATCTCGTCATTGGAAACCGGCGGTGACGAGGTGGCGGAAACCGGATGGTAAAGCGGTGCGGGCCACGAGGACGGAACAGGGCGCGGTGGTCTCGGTTGCACCGTCAACGCGAGAACCAACGGTCGGCAATCAACCGGCGGTGCACCGGCGGACACGGCGGCGGCGACGGTGGCTGCGGCCTGGGCTGCGGCGGCGGCTGCGGCTTCGGCTCGGTTTGCAGCCTCGGCTCGGGCGGTGGCTGCTTCCTGGTCGAGTCGTTGGATAATACTCGCGAAACGTTGATCCATCGGGAATCGTGGTGGTGGCGTCACCGGAGATAGATCAAGAGCGGTGACGGCAAAGGGTTTCTCCTCCTGCTTCTTGGTTTGCGACGCAGAGAGAGAGAGAGGAGGAGATTAGGGTTTCGAAAACTTATTACTTGATCTCCACTCCTCCCCACCCTATATGAGAATTTCGCAGACCATGGGCCCACCATGGCCTTCTGCGAATTCTCCATGGCCCACCAATGGGTTAAACTGTTAACCCATTAACAGTTTAACTCATCCGTCTTTTTAATCGCGAATGTATTTAGCCGATTAAATTTGTCATCGTAATAAATAAATCAGTATTTATTTATTCGCCAATCAGTTCAATTAACTAATTAACAGGGTAATTAGTTTATAGTCCATTGACCCGGGTGTAACTCTTACGGGTCAACATCGGTCGGGTTCGTTAATTCGTCGGGTCAGGACACCCTGTTTCCAACATGATCTACTCTCCACCCATTCTGACCCGCTCTTAGGTAACCCTAGAGGATCCATTCTGACCCGCATTTAGATTTGTTTTGTATTGATTCAGCCCAGAATAACCTATTGAATGTTTATCCTTGACCCAAAATGACCCGCAAGATCATTTTCAAGACCCAAAATGACCCAAAATTATGATTTTACGGATGTGGGCCCATGAGAAAACAATTTACCATTATGATACTGTTCAAAAAGCCTCATAATAAAGCGAATCATAAATATTACTAAACTAGGTGTCGAGGCAAGTTTTCAAGGAACTGCGAACGAAAAAGGAGAAAAAAAGGTCTTGATGAAAAAGCATAAGAGGTGAACCATTCCATAACAACATTGCAATTACAACAGTCCAAAAAAGGCAGCTACATCCCATTTGTCACTTGATCATTCTCTCTTCGGTCTCTCGGTGACACATAATTCACTTAAACCATCATCTACCGGTTCTTTGTCGCTTCCTTCTTCCTCTACCACCAAATTAATGTTTGTAAATAATGAGTATTATAGGTTACCTTACAATTCTTTATAGAGATTATAAGAAAATCACACTTAATCTAATGACCTAAATCCCTAATCTATTATATTCCAACAGTAGTATGTATATAAAAACAGTGTTTATAACAACCGATTCCATTAAACACTTCATGCATGTTTGACTTATGAATAGAAAAGTCACTGGTTTTCTTTAATTATTAGTTTTACTCGAGTTGAAAAGTAGGATCTTTTATACCTTCAACTATTCGTGCTTTGACATTTCGCAATGCTATTTCCTCTTTTTCTTCCTCTTCCTCTGGGATAGTGAAACAAACATCAGATGTCGCTTTCTTTTTACATGATGAAGATGATGCTATGATCATCTCATCGCCAACATGGATAACATTTTCACAAAAGTTACATGCAAGTATCTCTCTTCCATTTTCATCAACATAAAGAGTGACATATTCCGAGGCTTTTCTATGATCCCTCTTCTTCAAGCTTCTTCCACTTGATTGAACAGAAAGAGTTGGCTCTTGAATCTCTGCGTCTACAATACTTGGAACCTGAAAGAAATTTAACATATTACATCCAATATCATACTAATTGTTACTATAATAATAAGGTTAATTATTCAAATATCACCCCGGCCATGTATACCTGAGAAACTGAAGAAAACAGATTCTCAGACATCTTTGTGGGTTATCTTGAACAACAGGCAAAACAAAAGAGATTGAAGCAACTGGTATATTTTTAGAGTATAGAAGAATTTTAGAGTGGAAGAAGATGATATGAATATATAAGAAAGAGAAAAGATAGAGTATATGACACGCCTTGGAAAAATTTTGTGCATATCGATGTGTAAATAGTTGATTTTACGGATGTGGGCCCATGAGAAAACAATTTACCTTTATGAGGTGAACCATTCCATAACAACATTGCAACTACAACAGTCCAAAAAAGGCAACTACATCCCATCTGTCACTTGATCACTCTTTCTTTGTCACAAAAAACTCTCTCAGTGCTTCTTTTGCAATTTCAGTAGTTCCTTCTGTCTCTCGGTGACACATAATTCACTTAAACCATCATTTACCAGTTCTTTGCCAATAATATATCGTCCTTGGAAAGTGAGCTCGTAACAACCAATTTCATTAAACACTTCATGCATGTTTGACTTATGAATAGAAAAGTCACTGGTTTTCTTTAATTATTAGTTTTGCTCGAGTTGAAAAGTATGATCTTTTATACCTTCAACTATTCGTGCTTTGACACTTCGAAATGCTATTTCCTCTTTTTCTTCCTCTTCCTCTGGGATAGTGAAACAAACATTAGATGTCGCTTTCTTTTTACATGATGAAGATGATTGTGATTTTCTTATAATCTCTATAAAGAATTGTAAGGTAACCTATAATACTCATTATGTAACAAACATTAATTTGGTGGTAGAGGGCTGTAAAGAACCGGTAGATGATGGTTTAAGTGAATTATGTGTCACCGAGAGACAGAAGGAACTACTGGAAATTGCAAAAGAAGCACTGAGAGAGTTTTTTGTGACAAAGAGAGAATGATCAAGTGACAGATGAGATGTAGCTGCCTTTTTTGGACTGCTGTAGTTGCAATGTTGTTATGGAATGGTTCACCTCTTATGCTTAACCCTAGATTTGTCTATTAAAATGCAGATAGTTGTTACATTTGTTTGTTTCTAGTGTCTTCTTGGACTCTTTTTTATTTCTTGGAATTGGATTACAACCGGTGCTAAATTAATTGGGGGTAATTTGATGGAGATATTGAAATTACAAGCCAACTGAAAATCGTGGTGTCTTTATAAAGTTTTGACTCCATGTGTTTCTCTTATGCTAAAGTTGAATGGTTTTACCAATTTTATACTCAGTCATGAGTAGTAGTACTCACTGTTTAGTTTTAGGTTTTATAATTTAAGAAACCAAGTAAATAACAAAATAAAGTGCTATTTTCATATGTAACTGTGAGTTTGTCATTTAGAGAAAGATATGTAGCTGTGGTTGCAAAACAAGCTGTTCCGGTGCTTGTGTTTTGATACTAAAGTGTATTGTCAACAGCTTACAAAAATGTAGCTTACAAAAATATCATTCGTCCAACATGGCAACATCATTTGTCCAAAAGTTGAGAGCATATCCTTCAAACTGCAAACACTGCAAACACTACAAAGATGTAGAAATTATAACCACCTTAAAATATGTAATGTAACAACCTTGAAACATTTGATCATTTAATGTAACAACCTGGACTAACCTCCAGCTTAGACTGTGAGTCCCCACCACAACCATGTTGATTCAAGCGTCTCCAACCGATATGAACCTTGCAATTTGACAATATCGTATAGCTCATATTGTCAAACCCCTAATGCATTTTGTAGTAAAATCCGTAATAATAATAACATATAAATCAAATGTACTTGTGGAGTTGCATGATATGGATGATGATAAAGAAGGGCTACTTTTTTTCATTATAACATGTTAACTAAAAGGAACCTCAAAATTTTAGTCCAAGCATAAATCTGAATGGTTCATAAACTCAAAAGTAAAACCGAAAAGACTGAAACCATTAGCAAAACCGTAAAAACAGAAACCAATTGGTTTCAAAAATCCAAAAACCAAACAGTGTTTTCCAGTTCGTTATAGCTTGGATGGAATGAACATGAGTTAGTATGCAATTTCTCAAAAAATCAAGATAGAAATTCCATATTCTAACATGCTTAAAATATTTGATGTAAGAACCCTAAACATTAAATGAACCTCAAACATTAAATGTTAGGACATGTAGACATTGAATGTTAGGGTATGAAGGTTAATAACAAAGAGCAGTCAATCACCTGATTCTGATTCTGTGGGGGGTAAATTCTCTTGAAAGATGAACTCCTAGTAGCTGAGTTCACTTTGGTCGTTATGATGCTCACTCGAACCTTGAAACATGAATTCTTTCGGAAACATGAATTGTTCTCTAGAAGCAACGGAGGCACATTCTTCTTCCTGAGATGATTGTTCCATAGAAGCAACGGAGGCCCATTCACCATCCTGAGACGATTGTTCCATAGAAGCAACGGAGGCCCATTCACCATCCTGAGCTTTAGAATAAGAGGCGACTTCTTCACGCAAGATCTCTTCAAGTATGGACTTTCCATAAGCATGTGCCAATGATCTCTTGTATAGTTCCATTTCTTCTTTCAGCTGAGCTTTATTAAAGGATTCTTCAGTTCTAGCGAAAGCGAGTTCTGTGCAATCCATATTGAGGAACTCTTCAGCCATGGTGCTTTCTTCTTGCCGGTAATTGACTTCGAAATCGTGATCAACAGTGACTTCAATAGTGGGGAACTCTTCAGCCATGGTGCCTTCTTCTTCCTTGACTTTGAAATCTTCAGCCATGGTGCTTTCTTCTTGCCGGTCAACAATGACTTCGACCATGGTGCCTTCTTCTTGCCGGTCATCTTGAGGAACAGAGCGACGGTAGTGTGATAAAAAACACTTATCAAAGAAAATCAACAACACCATAAGTGAGAAAATTATGATGAAAGTTAAGAAATATGAGATGAGAGTCATTTTGAAACTAGGGTTTGGTTTGAGGGTGGACAAGGAGTCTAAGTGTAACAGCCCAGACCCGTCACACCAAGATATTGTCCGCTTTGGCAGCCGGCATGCCCTTAGCACTACTAGAAAAAGGGCCTTTCTTGACGCGCGAACGATGACGCACATTAGTTAATGACGCGTAAAAACGCGTGTCATTAAAAATCTGTCATAAATTGTAAAATTTTAAGAGTAGATGACGCGCTATTTTGTGCGTCATAAAATTTCTGTCATAAATAAAAAAAACACGGAGTACACATTAGACGCGCGTCATCTTACAACTGTCGTTTTATATTTTTTGTTTTCCCGCTTTTGCCCTAAAACTTTGAACCCGCCGCTTTGCCCTAAAACTTTGAACCCGCCGCTCCTAAAATCCATATCCGCTAATACTTTTCCCCAATTCCTTCTCCGTTTCTTCTCCTTCACCATAGCTCACAAAATCCAGACCTATTTCTCTCGATTCTTCTCTCTTACAACACCGGAACTACCGCCGGTCGATTCCTCAAAGGGTGAAGCTAGGGCTAACAGATGGAGATTCGTGGTTCGATTTAGCCCTAACATCTCTGGTACTCTATCACTCCACAAGAATTTCAAATCGATGGAGGTAGGGATAGGGCTTCAACCGCAACACTCAAGGTACTTTCCGGCTCAAGGTACAGCTAGGGCTAGGGCTTCGCTTCACCCAAATATATCTCGTTCTATCGCATCGACATACAGACGCAGGGCTCAAGCTGCAAAGGTTACCATTGCCTTCTATTTTTTTTTAAATTCGATGTTTGGATTGTGTAATTGAACATGTTAACGTCGATTGTTGCTTTAACTTTGTCTATGAATGGAAGTTTATAATTCAATTTTGGCCTATTCTCTTTCTGTTTGCGTATGACTTTTAAACTAAATCATCGATGTAGTCAGCGCTCGTTTACACCTTATTTGTTGCCCAGTTTAAGGAATGTTTTATAAGCTATGATATATTATAGATTTACCTCTTTAATTTGTGGTTCATTGGATATACCTGTTTGGCTAGTTGCTTGTAGTTGTTAAGATGTCTGAACTAATTAAATATGATCTCTTTGGTTTTTCTACGAGACAACATACCAACATATGTAGGCTTTTCTTTAAAAAATTATAGCAGGAGATTTATATTTTTAATATGACCTTCATAGATTCTAAAGTGTAAAGAGATATGAAGATGTTAACTAGACCAATTTTTTTCAGCATCTATTGTTATTCTCCAAGACCCCAATTTATTTAATATATCTGTCATGGTTGATGTGGTGATATATTAATTGTTGATCTGTATATTTGATTAGAAACTAAAGTATTGCCAAGATTGGAATTTTGGATTTGGAAAAATCAAATTATGTTTTTAGTGATTGATTGATTTTCATAGGCATGAGAGCTGTTTATGGGACTGCAAGGAGTGATGAAGGCCATTGTTCCGGTGGTTATGGATGGTGTGCTTGGTATTTATGGTGTGATTATTGATGTCATCATCAGTGCAGGGATTGGCTACGCACATCTTTCCTCTGGTTTGGCTTGTATTCTTGCTGGTCTATCTGCAGGAATGGCTATCAGAATTGATGGTGATGCCGGTGTTAGGTATTTTTCTCACTTCATAATTGATATATACCATTATTACAGATTCGTACATGTGTTTAATAAATTTTGGTTGCTTTCCTGTAAGTGATGATAATGTTGGTACTTGGTAAGAATAAGTTTAAGAATTCAAATCAACAAATGACCTATTCAATGAAGATGGCTTTAGGATTGACTGGTATATATAAGATAGATGAAAACCATATAAATTAGCGGTGGTAAAAAGAATTTAATCATTCCAGCTATAATTTTTTACATTTTAGATAGGGAAAAGCAAGGTTTTCCTTAGGGCTGGACAGATGGCAGAATTAGATGCAAGGAGAGCTGAGGTTCTATAATAGTCTTCTTGTTTTGAGAGGAGATATTATGCTCGTTCTGGTTATAAGAATAAAAAGAAAGAAACTCTTACCCTTCAGGGTACATGTTTTTTTATGTTCAATGGAGAATAACATGCTAATGGTAATAAAAATTGTGATATTCAAAAGTTAATCTTACTTGCAGGTTGATCTTGAAGAAGCAAAGGGACAAGAAATCACAAAGTTGCAGAATGCTTTGTAAGAAATGCAAGGAAAGTTGGATGAAGCACACAATCAACTTCTCTTGTTTGCGTTGAATTGATTAACACAACTCATGCAACCCTTTACATTCAGGTTTAAGCGGTGAACTTGTGACGCATGACATGGAACTGTGGCCCTCATGATGGGTATCGTGGTGGCTACACTAATGGGGATGCACCTGATGGTGAACAACCCAGGAGGGTGTTTGAGCGCCGTAGTGGCACTGGCATTAATGGGTGAGTGGTCAAATTTATTCAACTGTTAAAATGTAACTGAAAATTTGGGCTTTGTTTCTGTATACACTTTTTAGATCTGCAAAAAAGACTTAATCGCGGGAAGAAATCTGACCGCCGGCTCTGGAAACGACGATTGCATCGAAAAGGACCTAGTGGATCTGAACGTAAGTTGTCGATTTCTTAGTTCATCGCCTCAAAATGGAATTAGTACTTCTGTGTTTGTTGAAAGGCTCATCATTGAAATTGAAGGTAATCTTCACCTCTGTGTTTATTGGTGCTTCCGTTTGATGGTTTTATCATTTATCTCCATTTCATGCTAAATGATAAAGTATTTGGTTACTTTTTAGTTCTTAATCATTGATTCAAATAGATGTATTATGTTGTCTTGATGAAATTTAATTGTTCATTAAACCTTGATGGAAATATAATTGGAACAAATGAACTTGTTAAAATGAAATCTCTTCAAACTTCATTACTTTACTATAGCTTTATGATAAATATGAACTGATGTATATTGTCTGCATATTCCCATTGCACTTCATTACTAAACCTAATTATGCAAGCTTATAGATTGTCATACAATAGCCATTTGGTTCTCAAAATGAATTAAGGTTCATATTACACATCCCAATTACAGCAACAGTGGTATATCTAAAGCTACAGTTTTACAGTATGGTGTTTTACAGTTTTATAAGTTGCAGTTATTTCTTGGTTAGTTTAAGATTGAAACTTTGGTTAAACTTGCCACTGTACTGTATTGATGTGTGTGCATTTTCTAAAATCACAGAACAACACGAAACCCGCATGATGTGGAGAGGTATATAGGTGGATCTTCATCAGGACCAACAACAATTGTAGCTTTTGGAATATGTTCAGCTGCATTGGGAACAAATGGAGGAGGTTGGTTAGACATATAAAAAGTAGTTAAAGGAATAAAACATACTGCATATGAAATGTATTATTTTGCTAAGGTTACATGTAGTTAGTGCAATGTAAACTAATGTTAACTTTGTAATGTTTGCTCTATATATGAAATGTATTATTTTGCTACAAGTGTATTGTATTTTGATTAGGAGGTTAATTGTCATTAATGTGGAAATTAGTGAATCTACAAAAATATATATATATTTTTTTAATTTTCTTTTAATTCATGACGCGCATATATGCGTGTCATAAGCATATTTATGACGGGGGCTTCCTTGACACGCTTTTTATGACACGCTTTGCGCGTCATAAAATGCGCGTCATTGTTCGCACGTCAAGAAGCAGATGACGCGCATTTTGCGCGTCAAGAGGATTCTTGACCCTGCCTTCCTTGACGTTTTTTTGCGCGTCATCTGGGCCCTTTCTTGACGCGCAAAAAGCGTCAAGAAAGGCCATTTTTGTAGTAGTGTAGGCATCCGCCCTTTATGGATTTAAAACTCGTCTTGGTGGGGGAGGTATCCACACCCTTATAAAGGCATGCTTAGTTCCCTTCCCCACCAATGTGGGATGTTACAATCCTCCTCCCTTAGGGGACCAGCGTCCTCGCTGGCACACTGGCCGACGACCGGCTTTGATACCATCTGTAATAGCCCAGACCCGTCACACGAAGATATTGTCCGCTTTGGCAGCCGGCATGCCCTCAGGCATCCGCTCCTCACGGATTTAAAATGCGTCTTAGTGGGGGAGGTATCCACACCCTTATAAAGGCATGCTTAGTTCCCCTCCCCACCAATGTGGGATGTTACAATTGTGACAGCTAAGAATTTTACTTTTCCTTGTGTCTAGTGAACGGGCAACAATCTTAATTTTCGGGACGAAAATTCTTTCAACAAGGGGATGATGTGACACCCGGAAAATTCAGGTGTTTTCCTGGATAAACACGAGCAACCATTTATTTTAAACATAAACACATTCACACATGTTTTAGAGTTCCTAGATGTGTCAGCAAGTCCATGAGCATGCACATTCGAGTCGGTCCTGATCATTGGTGACTAATTATTAAACCGCTATAAAAAAAATAAACAAGGCCAGACGACACTCGTACAATCTATTTTATGTAATATTATGTAACTTTACTTGTTAGCTGGCTTACGTGATTGTTATTCTCACTTATACTATGTGTTATTAGAAGTAATAACCGGGTGTTATTAGGAGCAAAGTTCATAAGTTATAAAATTAAACATGTGATTTATATTGTAAGATGTCGGTTATTTGGAACTGTTTTTTTTTTTAGAATTTCGAATTGAGGAGATTTTAGATTCCTTATCAATTGGTTATCCCATAAACAAACTCACCAGTTTAAATTCCCACAACCCATAGAAACCTTCACCATCTGCCCAAAACTTACGGTCCACTCTCCTTTCTCCCTCTTCTCTACGACCATTCTCTCTTCTACACGATTTTTGCCGCCCTCCATACATCATCATTCGGTGACAACCAATGCAACATAACAGTCCCGAGGAGCAATAGTGAGCAAACGGAACCAACAATGAAGGTCAGAGGCACCAAACACTCACCCTAACACCACCTAATTTCCGATCACGAGGTACGTTCGATTCTTGAAATCTTCTTTCAAAACCGCCGATTTGTAAATCCGATTTTGTTTCTCTATGTGTTCGGGCGTACTACCGGTTTTCTTATAACTATTGTTATCAATAAGCGATGATGTGCAAACCGAATCTATAAACCGTGTTTGGTCTGCGAACTCGAAAACCCCCACGGTATCATGCGGCTCTACTTAGGACTTACGAGCTAGTCTGAGATATCACGTATGTGGACTAATATTGGAATGTGGGACCTTATATATATATTTTCCATGGCTGCTAGGTGGGTGTGCAATATATTTAAAAATTGTGGGTACCGTGATGACTGAACTGGGTGATGAGTTATTGTAAAAAAAATTACCAAACAAATAGTGTTAAATAAATTACGAACTGGATATACTCACCAAATCGGAAACTGCCCTAGTGGTTAGGCTGCATGCATGGAGACCAGGGGGTCGCGGGATCAAACCTAGCATATAACAACTTTTTTTTTTCTTGTTCATTTAACACCTCATACTCCTCCCCTGTAATAAAATAATAAATGTGTTACATGATATTCCATGAAAAGTGTTACCTTTGATGCAAAGCATGACATAAAATATATAACTACACTTTTAGATTTTTATAACTTGCGTATTTATTTTGCTAAACGATCTAGTGGCACCGCAACGTATCTTGCATGTTAAAAGAGTATGTAATTCTGTGATCTTAGAAATCGGGTTAATTTAGTTAGATCATTAAATATCACGTGCGTATCTAACACGTTAAATGGGAAATCTTTACATGGAACATGATTGGCGTAATTTAAATGGGTTAACGTGTGTACTAGGTTCGCATGATTACTTTAAGAAACTTTGTTACCAAACATGTATAAATGCGTAAATCTTACGTGCTTCTTGTTATCGCTTTGAAACGATTAGAATGCATGCTAGAGACGATTGTTATGTGTTTACCTGTTATAATTGAAAACTTGCTAATTAAAGGAACTTTTGTCACACCCCGGTCAACGGAATCGGGTGTGAGCCAGAATGGAATCATAGTCGAGGATACATAGAACACTTCTAATAATTTAAAAACTTTATAAAACATTAATTCATTTCATTGCAGCGGAAAAGATAGTGGAAACGATAATGTCTTACAATTTAAAAACATAAGTCTTAAACGATTATTAAAAGCATAAAACGGTTAAGTTGGATAGTCGGGACTATGACTCCAAGGACAGGTCCGATAGCATTTGTAAGCCCCATTTGCATGTCTTCAGAAAGTCTTGTCAATTACCTAAGAAATCATGAATATAAAACAGGTCAACATAAAGTCGGTGAGGTTCACAGGTTTAGGACTCGATAGTTAAACAGTTGTAAAACAGTTGTAAAACAGTTTCGGTATACTTAAATATTATCAGGGTTTATTGTTGTGGTTGTATGATCTCACCTGAACTTTGATTTCAAATACTAACGGTTTACCCACCCAGCATCTCTTGCCCAGAGATGTTAAACAGAGCAGAATAATTGACGTGTACCCCCAGACAATCCGGAGTCAGAACTGGAGCTACCAGTTAGGGTAGGGTTGTCAACCCAAATAGATCTATTCACTAGCTATCGTTTCGTACAGAACTAATTGAAATCAATTAATGATGGGATTTCGGTTGTACAAACGTTTATAACGATAATGTACCAAGTTGGGCAATCAGTAAGAGAACAAGTAGTCATACGACTAACAAGTAAACCATAATATTAAGTAAAAAGCATTTAATCAGTTTTCATGATTTCTCCCCCAAGTATAAAACAGTTAAAAAGGAAAAGGGGCCGTGAAACTCACTGAATCAGCAGGTATGAAATGAGCAACCGTGAAGCGGTAGCAGCAGGTAGCAAGTAAAAGCCTAATTAAATAAATAAGGTCTTGCATAAGGTCATGATCAAATGAGTAACATAAGTCACCCAAGTGATACCAGTCAAGTCTTGACGTTTTAATCCGTTTGAAAACGTTTGAAAACTTGTTAACTTGTATTTATTAAACAAATACGTTCGGTGATGATTTATATTTATGTTAAATAAATATAATCTAAGAATAATCATTTTCAACGATTCAACCAAGTTTTGAACATCGAGTTTAAAGGTATAATAATGTTTATTATTATCTTCACAAGTTTGTATAATTATTTTAAGTAAATAATTATATAACTGGTTTGTTAATCTTGCAAGTTATAATTATGTTAAATAATTATGATTAACAATACTTTGGTAAATAAAACGTATATCATTAGCAAATAATTATTTGTCAAAAATAATTATTAAGCGTTTACTTTATTTTCCAAACTTAAATCTTTAATGAAAACGTTTCAAAGCTCTTAACATTTAATCATTTATATTTCGAAATCGTTTAATATTTCACTTACATGAAATATATGTTTCTCATGATATCTTAGCGACGCTTGGATTTATATAACGTTGTCTTTATAAAACTCGACTTTTATTTTAAAATCTCCAACGAACGTTAGTTCATTTTTGGATACTTTGTTTTCATCAAAGTAATATTAAAAGTCCATGTAAACATTTAAAGTCAATGATTTGTCTTTGATTTATTTTTATAAAAATCCTTTTATAAAAATATTTATTTTTCAAATGTGACCTTTTGTAAAAATGTCCATTTCTAGCAAGTTTTTAAGAAAGGTTAAAACTTGTAATAAATCCAAGTATTTATGTCAAATTTATCATTTGACATAAATATTATTCTTACTAAATCTAGCAAGAATTTAATATATTCCTTTTGTCTTGATTTCTTTTTATAACACATTTAATGTGTTACTTTTACTAAAACAAGTAACATTCCTTTTGTTTTAGTCATAGGTTACATATGTAACATTTGTTTAATCATTTCATCTTGTCTTAATATTGTTTTAACATGTAACATATAAACATAAATAACAATCAACTAACACATTGGTGTTAGGACTTTATAAATGTAAATAAACAATCAACTAACACATTGGTGTTAGGACATTTAAATGTAAACAATCAACTAACATTTTCATGTTAGGACAATTTAATATAAACAATCAACTAACACTTTTGTGTTAGGACAATTAATGTAAACAATCAACTAACACTAATGCATGTGTTAGGACCAAAATGCATAAATATAAACATGTATTAGTTAGTCATTTAGATTATAAATATGAAGAGGCTTGGGTTTGCAAACAACCAACTTGAAATCCATGGATTTCATTAGATCTAGGTGCACAAGGTTACTATCCATAAGGCTTCACCATTGTGTTTCACCATCTTAAATCTTAGAAGAAAAAGGAGATTAAGAAGAGAGTTGGGTTGGTTGTTGCAAGCAAGCATTCCAAAATAACAATGTATGAACATTTTGATCTAGATTTCATGAGTGTTAATGTGTTTAGATTGTCAAGACTTGAGAGGTCGATCTTGGGTAGTAACAATGATAGAAAAACATAGAGGAAAAGGTGGTAGGAGACTCACAATGTGAGCTTAAGAAAACAAGAAGAAAATCGGTGGAGGGTGACGGCGGTTCCGACGGTCCGGCGACGGGGCTGTGGCGGCGGACGGTGGCCGGAGGTGGCTGTGGGGCGGCGGCGCGGCGGCAGAGGGAGGAGGGGCGGCGGTGGTCGGCCGAATGAGGGAGGAGAGGGAGAGAGGGTGAGGATCTTGGTGGTTTTTGGGATGTTGGGTGCAAGGAAACAAATGGGGTTGTCCCCCTTTTTATAACAAGGTTAATCATCATTAACCATTGGTTAATGATGTGTTGTCAAGCCCCTAAATCACCTAGCAATTCTCAAGTGTTGGTGATTCATTTTTATAGTTTTTATAAAAAGGTTGGAGGTTTTTATAAAATAAAAGGTGGTTAGGAGTTAAATAAAATCATAACTTTTTAAAATATAAGCCAATTATATTTTATCCAATTGAATGATGATTTTTATGTTTATAAATGTTGTTAACCCAAGTTTTATAAAAATATTAGTGGTTAAAGAAATTGAGTTAGTTTTATAAGATTTATAAAACATGGTGGGCTTAACAATTTATTTAATTTGTTTGTCATTGGGCCGAAGCCCAAATTGATTTATAGTGGGAGAGTGGGCCGAAGCCCACTTGGTTCGGAGGGGTGACTGGGCCAAAGCCCAGTTCGGGTTTGCGAGATGGATTGGGCCGAAGCCCAATCGGGTTAGCGAAGTGGGTTGGGCCGAAGCCCAATCGGTTTTTGTGATGCGGGCCGCGAGAAAGAAAAAGGAATGGATTGGGCCGGTTTGGCCCAATACGATACGGGCCGCGGGTCAGGTATCCGGGTTGGGGGTTTTACTCGGTTAGTCGAGGTGAACCTTCGGTTAACTTTTCGGGTCGATCCGGACGTTTTTGGGGTTATTGGGCTTACCGGGCCCAATATGCTAACCGTTTGGATATGTGGTTAAGTCTTGACAACGTAACACTTTTCATAACATTTTTTTTAAATCCACAAAACGTTTTAACAGTTTAAATCAGTTTGATAAAATATAAAATGTCAAATTTTATATTTAATTTCTTATTATTAAAGTTCCATTAATAATAACATGAAACGTTCATATATCACAGTTATCTAACGCGAAGTTTAAATCGGTTAATCATTTAACTAAACGCGGTTAATTATGCAGTTTAGAAAACAGAAATCACATAGTTATCTCATAAATAAAGTCAACAAAAGTCAACGGAAAGAGAGTTGACCTGATTTTTGGACCGGTTGTCACAACTTTCCAAAAGTATAAACTTTCCTAACTGAAAAGTTTAACTAAACAAATAAACACATCAGTATTAAGTCACCAACGTGTCGTCAGGATCGATTGAGTCAGTCTAAGTGTCCATACACTGTTGTCTCACACGTACTCTCGTTTAGGTGATTCTTAGGAAGTCATCTGGTTGTGTTTCATTTTAAATTTTCTTGTCGGGCTCTCAAAGGTGAGTTCTCTAACATATTTCTCTCTAAGTATCTCCTTGAGAGAGAAAAGCATGCTACAAACATTTCTAGTAATATAATTGTATAGCTGATCACGTTTGTGCGAACATAACACATATTTGAAGCTCTTACATTTTCGGACCGTTAGTTTATGATCTAGCACTTTCTTGCGGCAGGAACTAATCAGCCCATTAGGAACCTAGGTTATTAGGTCAATTAGGCAATTGGGGAGTATGTCTATGTGTTATCAATAGTTGATTAGTTTTGCCTAGATCGGTAGCCAATCAGGATCCAGAAGCAGTTATCTTTCTCATATTTGTTAGTTAAATCCATTTCCTTAGTTAAGTTTTAGTTAATTCACCCTAATTCAATCAAAACAGCCAAGTGGCAATTTAGTATAATTTTAGGTTAATTGGTAATTTAATTGAGTTAGTTAATAAGATAATCAATCAATTAGTCAATTTCCACATATTCCCTAGGTTCGATAACCCTAACTTACCAATACTAAACTTCAATTTAGTTGGGGATTTGTGACGGTCTGACAAATCGTTATCATTGGACGTTGATGGAAAGGCAATACAAACACAAACAGTCACGCTTCGGTTGCGAACCACATAGTGATAGCGATTTTGGCCTCGCTAGCTACAAATACAATTATGATTATACTGGTTCAAACACTGGTACAAACATTGTTACAAAAATTTATTTTTACATTATGTATTTATGAGCTCACCAGCCTTTGCGCTGACCCACGTAGCATGTCTTTCACAGGTTTCTAGGTCCGGAGCATGATTAGGATGCATGAATTGCATTGGGTCTACAACACACATTTAAAACCTCATTGGTTTATTTTTATTTGGGTTGAGCACGTGTTTTGCGCAGCATTTTGTTTACCTTATTATGCTTCCGCATAAGTTTTTTCTGTGTTGGCGTGTTTTAAAAACTGTATTTGCATGGTTTAGTATGGCTAATGACTCAGGTCCTGGTTTGTCACATGCCTCGCGGTAATACTCCACAGGTGGAATTTGAGGGTGTGACAGATTGGTATCATAACCATTGGTTATAGTGAACTCGGTCTTGCATATAGGCCAACTATAGCCTTTGAGTTGCGTTAGTCATACACATACGCACACACATGTTCTTGTTAGTCTAGCATTTAATGACATATACATATGTGTATACATACTACATTACAAACATATCGACACCCTTTACATCATCCCGAGCGGGTAGGAGACCTCTGCTAGTTCATCAAACATCTGAACTAAAGGAACACCGAATGTACATGAATATCTACATTGACGCTTTTGAGGAGCAGACTCACGTACCAGATTCTCGTAGCAGGGTCGGGTGGGCCGTGAGCTACGGGGTGTGTGCAACCCAATAGGAAATATCACAAGCTTACTGGAGATCGAGAAGGGTCTTCGAGTCCTTACGAGCAAAATTAGTCGCGACATCAAGACAATGACATGAACTACATGAATTCCCATATAGAGTGGGAGAAGCATCTGTGCGCACATAAATTTGAATTTGGGAACGCCGAGGCCCGAACAGTCGTAAGAAAATTCAGAAATATGACAACGAGTGACACGGGTAGTGACAACCGAGGTACGGGTCATGGTTGTCGTGTGTGCGATAACCTAAGCACTTCACGTCGAGGGGGGTGAAAAGGAACTTGAGGAGACGATCGTGGTGACACTAACATGATTAAAATTCAATGGACAACACTGAACAATCAATACCTAATGACATTATTAGTAGTCCATGCCCAAGAGTGAGGGACAAGAGGTCAAAGAACCTGCACTTTAGGAACTTTAAAGGTTGTAAGCCTCACGCATGCAACGAAACAAAAGGGGAGGCTAGTGCGCTCAGATATATTAAGAAGACAGAAATCGACATTCGGAATGTGTGGTTTCCTTTAGCCAACGAAGTCAAACAAATGGTAGGAACACTCAAGGGATCCACACTCACCAGGTGGAATACCCAGGTATAAACGTTAGGTCTAAACGCAGCAAGCCCACTACCTGGGAAGGAAATTCATTACATTCACAAACAGAGGAGTAGGGTTTCAGAAATGTTGTTCAGAAATTAGAGGGAAAGCTACGGAATATGAAAACGGAGCTTATATAACTTTATCCAATGAATGGAATCTTTTGCGTCCTTGCACAATGGAACCGATTTACAAGCAAATAGAACTTCATGTGGCTAGGTTGGTCATCCGACTCGGAGCGTGGTAACTTCTTGAAATCCCAATACCATTCAACATGCACCTCATTTAGCCTATGGCTTACCGATTCGGCTGTAGCTCAAAGTACCCCTTCTTGAGGAAGCTTGTTATGGATACCTCTAAGACAAGAATGTGGGAAGACGCAAGTGGAAATAATCCTATAATCAAGTTTAATATGCTAACCAATGGCAGCAACAGAGTCAAAGCTTGGTAACTTGACAAGTAACTCCTTTAGCAAGCAGAGCAATTGAGACCAAATAGTCAGGGCCGAGGCGGGTACACTAGAAAGTACCCAAGGTGTAACGAGTGTAACTACCAACACCCTAGCGCCTCTGGAAAGCATTGTTTCCAGTGTTGCGGAAGGATGAGTCGCATGACTAGAGATTACAAGGATTTAAGGTCAGAACAATCAACTCAAGGCCACTAAATCCGTCACCGAATGTTTAATGCAAAGAGGAGCACCTTAAGAGAAATCTTCGATGGAACAAACAGTTATGCGTTCGTGCTCGGTTAGGGAAATGCCAGAAATGATTCAAGCGTCGTTAGCATTTTGCAGGTGATGAGAGAAATATAAAGCTCAACAAGGGCTAGGCATACACTAGAATTAACAAATGAAGATTTGAATGGAAATAAGAAATTTTGTCAGGAGATGTAATTGGAACCAACACTCTAGGTAGATCCGACGAGAGTGTCGCAATGGACTGGTTATCTAGATAAGCATCAAGGTGAGACTCCTTATCAGTAGAAGATCGTCAGGATTCCTCTTTCCAGTGGGAAAGTTCTGTCAAGTTCAAGGACAGAGGAATGGGTTTATCATAGGCAACATATCACGTCTAAGGACACGAGGGTGTCTACGGGGGCTCACATTGTTATTCTAGCTCATATAGATGAGAAGATCAAGTAAGAAAGGAAGATCGAGAGTTTTCGTGTCATTTATAACCTTTGAGAAATATTTACCAAAGACCTACCCGGTCTCGCGTCTCATTGTTAGGTTGGATCTCGGATTGACCTCGCACCTGGGGCATCGTCTATTGCTCAAGCACCAAAACCAACATGGATGACATCAGTTTCATAGTTTGACGGATGGCTATCGACGATTCATTGAGAGGACTTTTATGACTGCCTAACTCCTTACCTCCTGGAGCACAAAAGATATTACACACTCAGGTGATGACCACAAAGCGACTTTCCGAATGCTAAAGCAGGAGCTCCACATTGCACTGAGTTTATCCTATCCAAGGAGACTAAAGACTTCATGGCATATTGAGATTTTTTTAAGCAAGGTCTCGGTTGTGCGTTCATACAACGCGAGAAGGCTTCACCTATGCCACACGTCAGCTGAGGATGCACGAGCATGACTATACCACCCATGGCTTGGGATTGGGTGAAATGACGTTCATATCGAACGTCTGGAGACATTATCTGTATTGTACCAAACACATCGCCTCAAAGATTACAAGATTTTGGAGAGCATAACATACGCATGGATGCTCAGGTACAATGGCTTGGGATAAAATCCTATTGTGTAATTACTTTCACGAGCCTTGTCCTATCTCTAACTCGTCTACTTACATGGTGGAGGGCAGTTCTGGTAGGTGACTAGTATATTTCTGGAATACCAAAGGTGTGGTGGGTTAGCTGCGCTACACCCTATATATAAACACTAATTGAGCTTTAAAAGCGGTATTGAGCGTTTGATCAAGAACTAGCCCTAGTAATCATTCAGGCAGGGTTAACATTGTCGTTGGTTTGCTGAGCAGAAAGGAAACCCCCTAAACTCAGTCGAGTTCGAGCATTTCAGCTTACGATACACACTAGACTACTAAAGCGAACTCAGGCAACTCAACTCGAAGCACGATGATAAACTAATTTAGGGATTGGATATCTACGAGGGAACGAAAAACTCTTGATGGTCAAATTAGAGGACATTCATTGATGTATGGATCCCCTGATTCAGGAATCTAAGAAAGCTGGTAATAGATAAAATTCGTAGTTCTCGATAACCTGCTCATTCTGGTTCGGACACGTGATACAAACATTTGAAAACACTCCAGTGGTGGTCGAACACGAAGGTCGAAATTAGAACCTAAGTGCGCCAGTGTCTGACTTGCTCTAAGGTTCAGATCCTACATTAGCAGTTTCCCGGACTACTACTACCACCAGAAACATTCCTATCCGAAGCATAGACAAACAACTATGGATTCTAGCACTAAACTACCTCGAACATCAGGTAAACGTGCTATGATCTGGGTGATCGTTGTTCAGCTGACCAAACCTACACACTTTCTAACAACCAAAAAGACGAAAAGAACACAGAAGTTAGCTCGGGTGTATATGAAGGAGATTGCCTCTCGGCACGGAGTGCCACTTCTATCATATCGGGCCGGGACACTGGATTTACACCTTATATCTGGGTAACTTTACCAAATGTATTGAGAGTGCGATAGTTCACGAGCACTGCATATCATTCTCAAACCGATGGACAGAGCAAAGAGACTACACACCATAGGGAAACATGCTACGGCATTTGTCATGAATTCCAACAACAGCTAAGAAACGTTTCTAACGCCTGGAAGAGTGTTCTACCAGAAGCCATCGAGGTTACTACAACAACCGAAGATTTCCATGTGGAAATGAGAAGAGTTATCGATGGACTTCATTACAGGATTACCTAAGATCCCTAGCAAACGCGACACCTTTTGGGTAATCGTTTATCGATTAACAAAATCCGCACTTTTCCTTGCTATTAAGGAAACAGACGAGGTGAGGGAGCTTTCCCGCATCTATCTCGAAGAAATAGTTAGCAGGTAGGGAGTACCAATTACCATAATCTCTTATCGGGATCCCAGATTCACCTCACGTCTCTGCAATCGGTGTAGAAAGTGTTGGGTACGCGTATTGATATGAGCTCAACCTAGCACCCTCAAACAGACGGTCAGACTAAGAGAACTATTCAAACACTCGATGACATTCTACGAGCATGTGTTATTGACTTGTGCAGTAGTTGGGGGACGCACCTAGCATTTTTAGAATTCTCGTATAACAACAGTTACGATACAAGCATTCAAGCAGCACCATTCTAAGCACTATATGGTAGAAAGTGTCGATCACCGATCTGCTGGACAGAAGTTGGTGATAGTCAACTCACTGGTCCAGAGTTAGTGATTGAAATGGGAGAGAAGATTGTTCAAATCAGAAACAGAATGGCGCCAGCAAGAGATCATCAAAAGAGTTGCGTAGAGAAGAGGCGTAAACCGCTAGAGTTTAAGAACGATGACAGGGTTCCCTTGAAAGTGTTACCTAGGAAGGGTGTCATTTGCTTTGGAAAACATGGCAAAGTAAGGCCACGCTACATCGGACCCTTTGAGATTGTTGATCAAATTGGCCCGGTAGCGTACGGGCTAAACTTACCGGAAGAATTGCGCGGTGTGCACAATATCTTCCATGTGTCAAACTTGAAGAAAGGTCTAGCAGATGAGAATCTAGTAGTGCCACTAGATTAGATCCACTTCGATGAAAAATTACGTTTCATCGAGGAGCCGGTTGAGATCATGGATCGCGAAGTTAAAATGCTCAAACGCAATAAGATCCCAACCGTTCGAGTTCGTTGGAACTCGAAACACGGACCAGAGTTCACGTGGTGGAAACGTGAAGATCAAATGAGAAATAAATACCCGCAACTCTTCGACAAACAAGCAACACTCAGTAGAAGTACGGACTAAAATTTCGGGTCGAAATTTTCTTACGAGGGGATGATGTGACAGCTAATAATTTTACTTTTCCTTGTGTCTAGTGAACGGGCAACAATCTTAATTTTCGGGACAAAAATTCTTTCAACAAGGGGATGATGTGACACCCGGCAAATTCAGGTGTTTTCCTGGATAAACATGAGCAACCATTTATTTTAAACATACACACATTCACACATCTTTTAGAGTTCCTAGATGTGCCAACAAGTCCATGAGCATGCACATTCGAGTCGGTCCTGATCATTGGTGACTAATTATTAAACCGCTATAAAAAAATAAACAAGGCCAGACGACACTCGTACAATCTATTTTATGTAAAATTATGTAACTTTACTTGTTAGCTGGCTTACGTGATTGTTATTCTCACTTATACTATGTGTTATTAGAAGTAATAACCGGGTGTTATTAGAAGCAAAGTATTGGAATATATGGAATTTATTGTGATATGAGAGAGAGAGGTATTAGAGATATTGTGATAGGAATAGTTTGATTTTTTTTTGAACGGCGATTTCAGTCGAACCTAGCCCCCGGACACCAGCCCGAACGCGAGTGTCTTAACCGTGCCCCGGTCGGCGGTATGTCCCTTTTGGGACAGCCAGGACACCACCTCCATACACCATTCTGGGAGAAACCCATCCTCACTTAAGGCCAGGTGGTAAAACTCCCCCCTCTCTAGATTCGAACCCGGGTCTCCCAAAAGGAAGTTGCCCGGACTCTAACCCATCACTGAGATACCATTGCGACATAATTGCGTTGGTAGGAATAGTTTGATTTAGATTCCTAATTTGTAGTTATCTTCTCGTATAAGTCATTATATTATCCCTATATAAAGGGTGCTCATTATCAATAATATTAACGATTATTTTACGCATTCCATTATCTTTCATGGTAATCAGAGCTCAGGTTCAATTTTCACCACACCGAAAATAAAGACCCAAGACAGGGCGGTGTGCCTTCAGCGCCACTGCCCTGTCCACCACCGCTGTTATTTTCTTTTCTTTTTTTCGCTCAAATAAAGCTTCACCACTCTGATCGGTGCACTCAAAAAAAAATTCTCTATTTGTTCTCATCCAAAAGAAAGCAAAGTGAAGTCTGGAATTTTTCGTCTGGCTATTGCAACTCCTAGAACAATTGGTTTTAATTTTCTTTATATTTTCTTTTAGTTTATTTCAAATCTACGGATCGAAAATCGTGGTCTTCGGATCTAAAACTCCAAAATTTCGGATCTATGGAATTTATTGGTTTTAAATTTTCTTTATATTTTCTTTTAGTTTATTTCAGATCTACGGATCGAAAATCGTGGTCTTCGGATCCAAAAAAATCATTGCTTGGTTACAATCAGCAACCTTGTTTTTTTTTTGTTTTTTTTTAAATCTTTATTTTATGTCAAGATCGACTGATCAAAGAGTTACCTTCGGGTCTCGAATCAAAAACCAAGAATACCAAGAATTGGAACCATAAGGAATAAAGATGACCGACTTCAAGCAAACTACGAATTTGGCTAAAGTTCAGATTCTGAAGACAGTTGAAGCACAATCATGGACGGATATTGAAGCTAGTTTTATTATTTATTGTTATTTATTTTCTAGTCTGAGCGTTCAATTCTCTACTGCTCTGACTACGGGGGAGTATTGGAATATATGGAATTTATTGTGATATGAGAGAGAGAGAGGTATTAGAGATATTGTGATGGGAATAGTTTGATTTAGATTCCTAATTTGTAGTTATCTTCTCGTACAAGTCATTATATTCTCCCTATATAAAGGGTGCTCATTATCAATAATATTAACGATTATTTTACGTATTCCATTATTTTTCACAAAGTTCATAAGTTATAAAATTAAACATGTTGGATTTATATTGTAAAATTTCGGTTATTTGGAATTGGTTTTTTTAGAATTTCGAATTGAGGAGATTTTAGATTCCTTATCAATTGGTTATCCCCTAAACAAACTCACCAGTTTAAATTCCCACAACCCATAGAAACCTCCACCATCTCCCCAAAACTTACGGTCCACTCTCCTCTCTCCCTCTTCTCTACGACCATTCTCTCTTCTCCACGATTTTTGCCGCCCTCCATACATCATCATTCGGTGACAACCAATGCAACATAACAGTCCCGAGGAGCAATAGTGAGCAAACGGAACCAACAATGAAGGTCAGAGGCACCAAACACTCACCCTAACACCACCCAATTTCCGATCACGAGGTACGTTCGATTCTTGAAATCTTCTTTCAAAAGCGCCGATTTGTAAATCCGATTTTGTTTCTCTATGTGTTCGGGCGTACTACCGGTTTTCTTATAACTGTTGTTATGAATAAGCGATGATGTGCAAACCGAATCTATAAACCGTGTTTGGTCTGCGAACTCGAAAACCCCCATGGTATCATGCAGCTCTACTTAGGACTTACGAGCTAGTATGAGATATCACGTATGTGGACTAATATTGGAATGTGGGACCTTATATATATATTTTCCATGGCTGCTAGGTGGGTGTGCAATATATGGAAAAATTGTGGGTACCGTGATGACTGAACTGGGTGATGAGTTATTGTAAAAAAAAATTACCAGAACAAACAGTGTTAAATAAATTACGAACAGGATATACTCACCAAATCGGAAACTGCCCTAGTGGTTAGGCTACATGCATGGAGACCAGGGGGTTGCGGGTTCAAACCTAGCATATAGCAACTTTTATTTTTTTTTATTTTCTTGTTCATTTAACACCTCATACTCCTCCCCTGTAATAAAATAATAAATGTGTTACATGATATTCCATGAAAAGTGTTACCTTTGATGCAAAGCATGACATAAAATATATAACTACACTTTTAGATTTTTATAACTAGCGTATTTATTTTGCTAAACGATCTAATGGCACCGCAACGTATCTTGCATGTTAAAAGAGTATGTAATTCTGTGATCTTAGAAATCGGGTTAATTTAGTTAGATCATTAAATATCACGTGCGTATCTAACACGTTAAATGGGAAATCTTTACATGGAACATGATTGGCGTAATTTAAATGGGTTAACGTGTGTACTAGGTTCGCATGATTACTTTAAGAAACTTTGTTACCAAACATGTCTAAATGCGTAAATCTTACGTGCTTTTTGTTATCGCTTTGAAACGATTAGAATGCATGCTAGAGACGATTGTTATGTGTTTACCTGTTATAATTGAAAACTTGCTAATTAAAGGAACTTTCCAAAAGTATAAACTTTCCTAACTGAAAAGTTTAACTAAACAAATCAACACATCAGTACAAAGTCACCAACGTGTCGTCATGATCGATTGAGTCAGTCTAAGTGTCCATATACTGTTGTCTCACACGTACTCTCGTTTAGGTGATTCGTAGGAAGTCATCTGGTTGCGTTTAATTTTAAATTTTCTTGCCGGGCTCTCAAAGGTGAGTTCTCTAACATATTTCTCTCTAAGTATCTCCTTGATAGAGAAAAGCATGCTACAAACGTTTCTAGTAATATAATTGTATAGTTGATCACGTATGTGCGAATATAACACATATTTGAAGTCCTTACATTTTCGGACCGTTAGTTTATGAGAAAGCGAGGTTATATTGAGTAGTACTACCGGGTTTGACAAACCCCACCCGCGTTAGTCGCTCTAACTCGACGGGATGTCGAACGGGTGTAACATAGCCTAGACAGTATCATCTCGTTCGTGTTAGACGTTGATGGAAAGGCAATACAAACACAAACAGTCATGCTTCGGTTGCGAACCACATAGTGATAGCGATTTTGGCTTAGCTAGCTACAAGTACAATTATGATTACACTGGTACAAACATTGTTACAAACATTTATTTTTACATTATGTATTTATGAGCTCACCAGCCTTTGCGCTGACCCACGTAGCATGTCTTTCACAGGTTTCTAGGTCCGGAGCATGATTAGGATGCATGAATTGCATTGGGTCTACAACACACATTTAAAACCTCATTGGTTTATTTTTATTTGGGTTGAGCGTGTGTTTTGCGCAACATTTTGTTTACCTTTATTATGCTTCCGCATAAGTTTTTTCTGTG
The DNA here is from genome assembly GCA_039602395.1 of Deinandra increscens subsp. villosa. Lineage (NCBI taxonomy): Eukaryota > Viridiplantae > Streptophyta > Magnoliopsida > Asterales > Asteraceae > Deinandra > Deinandra increscens. The sequence goes on from JBCNJP010000007.1 coordinate 1,238,046, forward strand.
TTGGCGTGTTTTAAAAACTGTATTTGCATGGTTTAGTATGGCTAACGACTCAGGTCCTGGTTTGTCACACGCCTCGCGGTAATACTTCACATGTGGAATTTGAGGGTGTAATAGGCTGAGGAGCTATGATGATTTGATAGAAGGTGGTAAAGTAGCTAAGGCATTTAATGCAAATGCATGTAGGTGTTTGTGAATAATTAAAATAGAATAAAAAAACACATTCACTCTCAGGTACCATTTACTCGCCAAAAGTCCTTTAACCCATTAACCCAATTTATTATAATTATTATAAAAATTATAAACTTAAAATTATGTATCTACAAAATAAAAAAAAAACTACCGTCATATTAAGATAATTATTAAAGTCTTAAATTTAAATTATTGAATTGGTTTTAATATAAAATCATTTTAAAGAAGAAAAATGAAATGAAAGTATGTAATACAATATTACGGTGAATTCAATATTTAAAGTTCTAAATTATTTATTCTTTAAGATGTTTTCTTAATACATTCTATGAAGATAATTAATGAGTTATGTCACATGTCTAATGACCATTTACTCTAATTATATTTTTAGTAAAAAGTTTAATTGTGAAAATTACACATCACCCTAAACCTAATTCTATAATATGCAAAATTACCGCAATAATTCTTGCAAATAAGAACTCAAACATTCGTGGAGTCAATCCTCGATATGAATTGGGTTTTACTTCAAGCTCATTTATATTTCACCAAGCATCCGCTTCCTGTCTACATGGGTAAACAAACAATAATTTAGAACGCATGTACAACGTTTTATTTATTTCAGACTTCAAGTTTTGTGAAATATCATTATCTAATTATAACCATTTGCATATCAAACTACGTGTCCATACGCAAAAATACAACTATTATAACCCGACAAGCATTTCTCTACCACTGGTAAACCTACCATCCTGAAAAGTGTTTCCTGCACAAATTTATAACTTGTGACTTTATGTAAACGTATGACAATTGAAAAGACTATGTCAATGTACAATAGAAAGTGGGCATGTAGGTGTTTTTTGTAAATGTATGACAGCTATGTAGGTGTTTTTTGTAAACGTATGACAGTTGAAAGTCACCTACTAGCTGGCAGGTGACTTTATGTAAACGTATGAGAGCATTCACGGTAGGTTCCTTAAAAAATATGTGAGTGTAAATCTGTATAATTTAAGGTTTGGTTGTGAGTGGTTGTGAGTAGAGGAGAGAGAAAAACTTTACAAAATCTGTATATTTGACAAAAAATTTGGTAATTTGCTAAAATTTGGGGATTGGAAGTGAGAGTAAATGTAATGATAAAGGTATAAAAAGTATTATTTAATTATGATTGTGAGTGGAAGAGAGAGAAATAGTAATAATAAAAGTATAAATTATAAGAATACAGATAGGGAACCTGCTGTAAATGCTCTGACAGTTGAAAAGACTATGACAGTTATGTAGATTGTTGTCATAATGATGTGAATAGAGAGGAGCGTGAATATGAGTTCCCCACATATGTTGATTGCCTAATCCTACAAACCATTCAAAAAACTATGTTACAATAACTTATGCGAAAACTTAAGACGTGAAATTACCAAAATGTCCTTGCGAAAACTTAAGACGTGAAATTACCAAAATGTCCTTAAGAGTCTTACCTTGTGAATTATGAAAATTTAAGACATGAAATGGTCAGGTGTTATAGATACCACTTATGTTAAAACCTTATTAAAACCTTAATTGGGGATCATCAGCTTAAGAGATGTTTCCCCTTTTTACGATTTTTTTTCTTAGACCCACTCTTGTTTTGCACCTTTCGCCTAGGGCTTAGACGAGATAACTAAGCTCCTTAAGTGTGCTTTGGGCCTTAGATAACTATGGGTCAAAATAATAATTTATGTTAGGGGCAAAATAGTAATTTTAGCATGAATTCTACTATCCCACCAGTTCCTCCTTAACATACCAAACCCAAACTACATGTTTATCCCAAATATTGACATCAACATTTTGCATATCATCAAAAAACCAAATCCTAACTAAAGCCATAATACTCCAGAAATCTGCATCAAACAAGTTTACCATAGCCTTTCTCCACCCAATACATTTTTGCTGCATTATAATCCGAATAACCATGCTATTCATTTAAAATTAACACCTCTAATCATAATAATAAATAATCTTAAAATGGCCCACCCCCTGGTCTTTAAAACCTCACCCATCAAAGGGGCACCAGTAGAGTAATATGTCACCACCATAAGCATACAAAATAACCAGTTCATCCAATACCATAAATGCCTATGTTGGATATCAGACCTTAAATGAAAGTGACGAACCTTCTGTAGTTCTTAAACTTTCTAGTACTCTCAAAGCTTTCAAATATGGAGTATATAAAGGAATCGTAAAGTTGCAGAGAGTATAATTAAAAAAAAGAAAATTGTGGTGCAAAACTTGCTTTATTGAATACCCAAAGGTCTATATATAGACTTACAGAAAAGAAACGTGGAAACATGCAAATAACAACCTACTATTTAAGCTAAGGAACCGGTACACATCTTGACAATTTCTTTCCCACTTGGAGCTTCTAACGTACATTTCCACCTTCAAATTTGGTCAAGATTTTACCCATCCCTTTTATTTAAAACGTGCAAACTTAATACTAAAGTACCACATAATAAAACTAACTAATAGTACTAAAATAAATTCAAGATTAACTCAATATTCACCCCTTTAATCTTGACCACTTCACCCTTAAAGCAAAGCCGGTTCTTCCTCTTCAACCAAGTTGGTCTCGTTGTCCTTGTCGTTGTTCTTCCATTTTGTACACTCATAGCTAAAGTATCCAAACTTTCCACAATCATAACAACGAAATCCGCTCTTGTCACCTCGACCCGTTCCTTTTCCTCGACTTTTTCCACCTCTTTCAAAATTCTTTCCACGGCCTTTCCCGCGTCCACTACTTTCACATGCCATTAAGAGTGTTCCTTGATCTTCCTTTTCTTCATCCCCTTGGATTCTATCTTCATAAGCTTTTAGTCTCCCCACCGCTTCTTCGACTGGAATAGTGTCGAGATCGGAATATTGCTCGATAGGAACTACAATGGGTAGATACTTCTTTGGAACCGAAGTAAGGAACTTTCTCACTATTACTTCTTCATCAAAAGTTGATCCAAGACTCTTGAACTTCTCAACTATACCACTAATCTTTGCTGAATAGTCATTGATCGACTCGGTCTCCTTCATCTTCAACCTTTCCAACTCACCCCTTAAAGTTTGCAGCCTTGCCTTTTGTACGCGATCGGTGCCTAAATACCGAACCCGAATGGATTCCCACACTTCTTCTGCTCGCTTATGCTTGGCAACCTGCAAAAGCACATTTTCAGGGAGAGTATGATAAATGATAGCTTTAGTGGTGTAATTTCTTTTCTCATCTTCGTCTTCCCCGGTCACCGTCTTCCATAACCCATGTGCTCTCAACACCGTTTCGACTAAAATCGACCAAGAGGTGTAGTTTGTTTTGGTCAACTTTGGACATTGAAGCGATACATTGCTTCCTTGATCACGAACTGCAACGACTCCGTCATTCGCTGCCATCGTTCTTGCTTCTCTCTTAGCGGTCTCGTTCGGTCTTCGGTCTTTGTCAGTCTAGTTTAGTCGCCAGTCTTTGATGCGACTTTACGGTCTTTGCTACGGTCGGTCTTTCCTTCTTAACGGTCTTCTCGGTCACTACTAGAACGTAGTTCCAGCCACGGTCTTCTTCACGCCGGTTCTTCGGTCTCGGTCTTCTTCTCCGGCGACGGTCACGGTCTTCAATCGCTGCTGTTAGCAGTCGGCATTCCTTCTTAATGCGATTCACATGAAATCGCCTCCTTCTTGAGCCCTAGGCTCTGATACAAAATGTTGGATATCAGACCTTAAATGAAACTGACGAACCTTCTGTAGTTCTTAAACTTTCTAGTACTCTCAAAGCTTTCAAATATGGAGTATATAAAGGAATCGTAAAGTTGCAGAGAGTATAATTAAAAAAAAAGAAAATTGTGGTGCAAAACTTGCTTTATTGAATACCCAAAGGTCTATATATAGACTTACAGAAAAGAAACGTGGAAACATGCAAATAACAACCTACTATTTAAGCTAAGGAACCGGTACACATCTTGACAATTTCTTTCCCACTTGGAGCTTCTAACGTACATTTCCACCTTCAAATTTGGTCAAGATTTTACCCATCCCTTTTATTTAAAACGTGCAAACTTAATACTAAAGTACCACATAATAAAACTAACTAATAGTACTAAAATAAATTCAAGATTAACTCAATATTCACCCCTTTAATCTTGACCACTTCACCCTTAAAGCAAAGCCGGTTCTTCCTCTTCAACCAAGTTGGTCTCGTTGTCCTTGTCGTTGTTCTTCCATTTTGTACACTCATAGCTAAAGTATCCAAACTTTCCACAATCATAACAACGAAATCCGCTCTTGTCACCTCGACCCGTTCCTTTTCCTCGACTTTTTCCACCTCTTTCAAAATTCTTTCCACGGCCTTTCCCGCGTCCACTACTTTCACATGCCATTAAGAGTGTTCCTTGATCTTCCTTTTCTTCATCCCCTTGGATTCTATCTTCATAAGCTTTTAGTCTCCCCACCGCTTCTTCGACTGGAATAGTGTCGAGATCGGAATATTGCTCGATAGGAACTACAATGGGTAGATACTTCTTTGGAACCGAAGTAAGGAACTTTCTCACTATTACTTCTTCATCAAAAGTTGATCCAAGACTCTTGAACTTCTCAACTATACCACTAATCTTTGCTGAATAGTCATTGATCGACTCGGTCTCCTTCATCTTCAACCTTTCCAACTCACCCCTTAAAGTTTGCAGCCTTGCCTTTTGTACGCGATCGGTGCCTAAATACCGAACCCGAATGGATTCCCACACTTCTTCTGCTCGCTTATGCTTGGCAACCTGCAAAAGCACATTTTCAGGGAGAGTATGATAAATGATAGCTTTAGTGGTGTAATTTCTTTTCTCATCTTCGTCTTCCCCGGTCACCGTCTTCCATAACCCATGTGCTCTCAACACCGTTTCGACTAAAATCGACCAAGAGGTGTAGTTTGTTTTGGTCAACTTTGGACATTGAAGCGATACATTGCTTCCTTGATCACGAACTGCAACGACTCCGTCATTCGCTGCCATCGTTCTTGCTTCTCTCTTAGCGGTCTCGTTCGGTCTTCGGTCTTTGTCAGTCTAGTTTAGTCGCCAGTCTTTGATGCGACTTTACGGTCTTTGCTACGGTCGGTCTTTCCTTCTTAACGGTCTTCTCGGTCACTACTAGAACGTAGTTCCAGCCACGGTCTTCTTCACGCCGGTTCTTCGGTCTCGGTCTTCTTCTCCGGCGACGGTCACGGTCTTCAATCGCTGCTGTTAGCAGTCGGCATTCCTTCTTAATGCGATTCACATGAAATCGCCTCCTTCTTGAGCCCTAGGCTCTGATACAAAATGTTGGATATCAGACCTTAAATGAAACTGACGAACCTTCTGTAGTTCTTAAACTTTCTAGTACTCTCAAAGCTTTCAAATATGGAGTATATAAAGGAATCGTAAAGTTGCAGAGAGTATAATTAAAAAAAAGAAAATTGTGGTGCAAAACTTGCTTTATTGAATACCCAAAGGTCTATATATAGACTTACAGAAAAGAAACGTGGAAACATGCAAATAACAACCTACTATTTAAGCTAAGGAACCGGTACACATCTTGACAATTTCTTTCCCACTTGGAGCTTCTAACGTACATTTCCACCTTCAAATTTGGTCAAGATTTTACCCATCCCTTTTATTTAAAACGTGCAAACTTAATACTAAAGTACCACATAATAAAACTAACTAATAGTACTAAAATAAATTCAAGATTAACTCAATATTCACCCCTTTAATCTTGACCACTTCACCCTTAAAGCAAAGCCGGTTCTTCCTCTTCAACCAAGTTGGTCTCGTTGTCCTTGTCGTTGTTCTTCCATTTTGTACACTCATAGCTAAAGTATCCAAACTTTCCACAATCATAACAACGAAATCCGCTCTTGTCACCTCGACCCGTTCCTTTTCCTCGACTTTTTCCACCTCTTTCAAAATTCTTTCCACGGCCTTTCCCGCGTCCACTACTTTCACATGCCATTAAGAGTGTTCCTTGATCTTCCTTTTCTTCATCCCCTTGGATTCTATCTTCATAAGCTTTTAGTCTCCCCACCGCTTCTTCGACTGGAATAGTGTCGAGATCGGAATATTGCTCGATAGGAACTACAATGGGTAGATACTTCTTTGGAACCGAAGTAAGGAACTTTCTCACTATTACTTCTTCATCAAAAGTTGATCCAAGACTCTTGAACTTCTCAACTATACCACTAATCTTTGCTGAATAGTCATTGATCGACTCGGTCTCCTTCATCTTCAACCTTTCCAACTCACCCCTTAAAGTTTGCAGCCTTGCCTTTTGTACGCGATCGGTGCCTAAATACCGAACCCGAATGGATTCCCACACTTCTTCTGCTCGCTTATGCTTGGCAACCTGCAAAAGCACATTTTCAGGGAGAGTATGATAAATGATAGCTTTAGTGGTGTAATTTCTTTTCTCATCTTCGTCTTCCCCGGTCACCGTCTTCCATAACCCATGTGCTCTCAACACCGTTTCGACTAAAATCGACCAAGAGGTGTAGTTTGTTTTGGTCAACTTTGGACATTGAAGCGATACATTGCTTCCTTGATCACGAACTGCAACGACTCCGTCATTCGCTGCCATCGTTCTTGCTTCTCTCTTAGCGGTCTCGTTCGGTCTTCGGTCTTTGTCGGTCTAGTTTAGTCGCCAGTCTTTGATGCGACTTTACGGTCTTTGCTACGGTCGGTCTTTCCTTCTTAACGGTCTTCTCGGTCACTACTAGAACGTAGTTCCAGCCACGGTCTTCTTCACGCCGGTTCTTCGGTCTCGGTCTTCTTCTCCGGCGACGGTCACGGTCTTCAATCGCTGCTGTTAGCAGTCGGCATTCCTTCTTAATGCGATTCACATGAAATCGCCTCCTTCTTGAGCCCTAGGCTCTGATACAAAATGTTGGATATCAGACCAGCAATACATAACTCTATGCCCTCTGCTTGGTTCGGTTGGTCTTGCTGGTCTGATATCCAACATTTTGTATCAGAGCCTAGGGCTCAAGAAGGAGGCGATTTCATGTGAATCGCATTAAGAAGGAATGCCGACTGCTAACAGCAGCGATTGAAGACCGTGACCGTCGCCGGAGAAGAAGACCGAGACCGAAGAACCGGCGTGAAGAAGACCGTGGCTGGAACTACGTTCTAGTAGTGACCGAGAAGACCGTTAAGAAGGAAAGACCGACCGTAGCAAAGACCGTAAAGTCGCATCAAAGACTGGCGACTAAACTAGACTGACAAAGACCGAAGACCGAACGAGACCGCTAAGAGAGAAGCAAGAACGATGGCAGCGAATGACGGAGTCGTTGCAGTTCGTGATCAAGGAAGCAATGTATCGCTTCAATGTCCAAAGTTGACCAAAACAAACTACACCTCTTGGTCGATTTTAGTCGAAACGGTGTTGAGAGCACATGGGTTATGGAAGACGGTGACCGGGGAAGACGAAGATGAGAAAAGAAATTACACCACTAAAGCTATCATTTATCATACTCTCCCTGAAAATGTGCTTTTGCAGGTTGCCAAGCATAAGCGAGCAGAAGAAGTGTGGGAATCCATTCGGGTTCGGTATTTAGGCACCGATCGCGTACAAAAGGCAAGGCTGCAAACTTTAAGGGGTGAGTTGGAAAGGTTGAAGATGAAGGAGACCGAGTCGATCAATGACTATTCAGCAAAGATTAGTGGTATAGTTGAGAAGTTCAAGAGTCTTGGATCAACTTTTGATGAAGAAGTAATAGTGAGAAAGTTCCTTACTTCGGTTCCAAAGAAGTATCTACCCATTGTAGTTCCTATCGAGCAATATTCCGATCTCGACACTATTCCAGTCGAAGAAGCGGTGGGGAGACTAAAAGCTTATGAAGATAGAATCCAAGGGGATGAAGAAAAGGAAGATCAAGGAACACTCTTAATGGCATGTGAAAGTAGTGGACGCGGGAAAGGCCGTGGAAAGAATTTTGAAAGAGGTGGAAAAAGTCGAGGAAAAGGAACGGGTCGAGGTGACAAGAGCGGATTTCGTTGTTATGATTGTGGAAAGTTTGGATACTTTAGCTATGAGTGTACAAAATGGAAGAACAACGACAAGGACAACGAGACCAACTTGGTTGAAGAGGAAGAACCGGCTTTGCTTTAAGGGTGAAGTGGTCAAGATTAAAGGGGTGAATATTGAGTTAATCTTGAATTTATTTTAGTACTATTAGTTAGTTTTATTATGTGGTACTTTAGTATTAAGTTTGCACGTTTTAAATAAAAGGGATGGGTAAAATCTTGACCAAATTTGAAGGTGGAAATGTACGTTAGAAGCTCCAAGTGGGAAAGAAATTGTCAAGATGTGTACCGGTTCCTTAGCTTAAATAGTAGGTTGTTATTTGCATGTTTCCACGTTTCTTTTCTGTAAGTCTATATATAGACCTTTGGGTATTCAATAAAGCAAGTTTTGCACCACAATTTTCTTTTTTTTTAATTATACTCTCTGCAACTTTACGATTCCTTTATATACTCCATATTTGAAAGCTTTGAGAGTACTAGAAAGTTTAAGAACTACAGAAGGTTCGTCAGTTTCATTTAAGGTCTGATATCCAACATTTTGTATCAGAGCCTAGGGCTCAAGAAGGAGGCGATTTCATGTGAATCGCATTAAGAAGGAATGCCGACTGCTAACAGCAGCGATTGAAGACCGTGACCGTCGCCGGAGAAGAAGACCGAGACCGAAGAACCGGCGTGAAGAAGACCGTGGCTGGAACTACGTTCTAGTAGTGACCGAGAAGACCGTTAAGAAGGAAAGACCGACCGTAGCAAAGACCGTAAAGTCGCATCAAAGACTGGCGACTAAACTAGACTGACAAAGACCGAAGACCGAACGAGACCGCTAAGAGAGAAGCAAGAACGATGGCAGCGAATGACGGAGTCGTTGCAGTTCGTGATCAAGGAAGCAATGTATCGCTTCAATGTCCAAAGTTGACCAAAACAAACTACACCTCTTGGTCGATTTTAGTCGAAACGGTGTTGAGAGCACATGGGTTATGGAAGACGGTGACCGGGGAAGACGAAGATGAGAAAAGAAATTACACCACTAAAGCTATCATTTATCATACTCTCCCTGAAAATGTGCTTTTGCAGGTTGCCAAGCATAAGCGAGCAGAAGAAGTGTGGGAATCCATTCGGGTTCGGTATTTAGGCACCGATCGCGTACAAAAGGCAAGGCTGCAAACTTTAAGGGGTGAGTTGGAAAGGTTGAAGATGAAGGAGACCGAGTCGATCAATGACTATTCAGCAAAGATTAGTGGTATAGTTGAGAAGTTCAAGAGTCTTGGATCAACTTTTGATGAAGAAGTAATAGTGAGAAAGTTCCTTACTTCGGTTCCAAAGAAGTATCTACCCATTGTAGTTCCTATCGAGCAATATTCCGATCTCGACACTATTCCAGTCGAAGAAGCGGTGGGGAGACTAAAAGCTTATGAAGATAGAATCCAAGGGGATGAAGAAAAGGAAGATCAAGGAACACTCTTAATGGCATGTGAAAGTAGTGGACGCGGGAAAGGCCGTGGAAAGAATTTTGAAAGAGGTGGAAAAAGTCGAGGAAAAGGAACGGGTCGAGGTGACAAGAGCGGATTTCGTTGTTATGATTGTGGAAAGTTTGGATACTTTAGCTATGAGTGTACAAAATGGAAGAACAACGACAAGGACAACGAGACCAACTTGGTTGAAGAGGAAGAACCGGCTTTGCTTTAAGGGTGAAGTGGTCAAGATTAAAGGGGTGAATATTGAGTTAATCTTGAATTTATTTTAGTACTATTAGTTAGTTTTATTATGTGGTACTTTAGTATTAAGTTTGCACGTTTTAAATAAAAGGGATGGGTAAAATCTTGACCAAATTTGAAGGTGGAAATGTACGTTAGAAGCTCCAAGTGGGAAAGAAATTGTCAAGATGTGTACCGGTTCCTTAGCTTAAATAGTAGGTTGTTATTTGCATGTTTCCACGTTTCTTTTCTGTAAGTCTATATATAGACCTTTGGGTATTCAATAAAGCAAGTTTTGCACCACAATTTTCTTTTTTTTTAATTATACTCTCTGCAACTTTACGATTCCTTTATATACTCCATATTTGAAAGCTTTGAGAGTACTAGAAAGTTTAAGAACTACAGAAGGTTCGTCAGTTTCATTTAAGGTCTGATATCCAACATTTTGTATCAGAGCCTAGGGCTCAAGAAGGAGGCGATTTCATGTGAATCGCATTAAGAAGGAATGCCGACTGCTAACAGCAGCGATTGAAGACCGTGACCGTCGCCGGAGAAGAAGACCGAGACCGAAGAACCGGCGTGAAGAAGACCGTGGCTGGAACTACGTTCTAGTAGTGACCGAGAAGACCGTTAAGAAGGAAAGACCGACCGTAGCAAAGACCGTAAAGTCGCATCAAAGACTGGCGACTAAACTAGACTGACAAAGACCGAAGACCGAACGAGACCGCTAAGAGAGAAGCAAGAACGATGGCAGCGAATGACGGAGTCGTTGCAGTTCGTGATCAAGGAAGCAATGTATCGCTTCAATGTCCAAAGTTGACCAAAACAAACTACACCTCTTGGTCGATTTTAGTCGAAACGGTGTTGAGAGCACATGGGTTATGGAAGACGGTGACCGGGGAAGACGAAGATGAGAAAAGAAATTACACCACTAAAGCTATCATTTATCATACTCTCCCTGAAAATGTGCTTTTGCAGGTTGCCAAGCATAAGCGAGCAGAAGAAGTGTGGGAATCCATTCGGGTTCGGTATTTAGGCACCGATCGCGTACAAAAGGCAAGGCTGCAAACTTTAAGGGGTGAGTTGGAAAGGTTGAAGATGAAGGAGACCGAGTCGATCAATGACTATTCAGCAAAGATTAGTGGTATAGTTGAGAAGTTCAAGAGTCTTGGATCAACTTTTGATGAAGAAGTAATAGTGAGAAAGTTCCTTACTTCGGTTCCAAAGAAGTATCTACCCATTGTAGTTCCTATCGAGCAATATTCCGATCTCGACACTATTCCAGTCGAAGAAGCGGTGGGGAGACTAAAAGCTTATGAAGATAGAATCCAAGGGGATGAAGAAAAGGAAGATCAAGGAACACTCTTAATGGCATGTGAAAGTAGTGGACGCGGGAAAGGCCGTGGAAAGAATTTTGAAAGAGGTGGAAAAAGTCGAGGAAAAGGAACGGGTCGAGGTGACAAGAGCGGATTTCGTTGTTATGATTGTGGAAAGTTTGGATACTTTAGCTATGAGTGTACAAAATGGAAGAACAACGACAAGGACAACGAGACCAACTTGGTTGAAGAGGAAGAACCGGCTTTGCTTTAAGGGTGAAGTGGTCAAGATTAAAGGGGTGAATATTGAGTTAATCTTGAATTTATTTTAGTACTATTAGTTAGTTTTATTATGTGGTACTTTAGTATTAAGTTTGCACGTTTTAAATAAAAGGGATGGGTAAAATCTTGACCAAATTTGAAGGTGGAAATGTACGTTAGAAGCTCCAAGTGGGAAAGAAATTGTCAAGATGTGTACCGGTTCCTTAGCTTAAATAGTAGGTTGTTATTTGCATGTTTCCACGTTTCTTTTCTGTAAGTCTATATATAGACCTTTGGGTATTCAATAAAGCAAGTTTTGCACCACAATTTTCTTTTTTTTAATTATACTCTCTGCAACTTTACGATTCCTTTATATACTCCATATTTGAAAGCTTTGAGAGTACTAGAAAGTTTAAGAACTACAGAAGGTTCGTCACTTTCATTTAAGGTCTGATATCCAAC
>JBCNJP010000007.1:1250503-1277028 GCA_039602395.1 Deinandra increscens subsp. villosa
AACTCTGATTCGTTTAGTATTTGTAACTAATGGTTGTGGTCCTGGTTTGCTCGCACCCCTTAACGGTGTAAACTCCGTTAGTGGTTAAATTGGGGGTGTGACAAATACCCAAAAGTCTATATATAGACTTACAGAAAAGAAACGTGGAAACATGCAAATAACAACCTACTATTTAAGCTAAGGAACCGGTACACATCTTGACAATTTCTTCCCCACTTGCAGCTTCTAACGTACATTTCCACCTTCAAATTTGGTCAAGATTTGACCCATCCCTTTTATTTAAAACATGCAAACTTAATACTAAAGTACCACTTAATAAAACTAACTAATAGTACTAAAATAAATTCAAGATTAACTCAATAGCCTATAGGGGCAAAACATCACCTTAGTAACAGCTCCCAATTTATAACTACCCCTAATTGACAATTCAAATCACTAGGAAGGAACTCCAATGAACACCAACAAAATCCCAAGAGCACTACTAACCAGAACCCTATACCACTCATTGCAATTAGCATTACCAATTCTATAATGAGAATAAGACCCACTCTTGTTTGCACCTTTCGCCTAAGGCTTAGGCGATAACTAAGCGCCTTAAGTGCGCTTCGCGCTTTAGATATTGGGGTCAAAATAGTAATTTATGTCAGGGGAAAAAATAGTAATCTGTGCATGACAAAATGTATATCGCAGTATATATATGTGCAGGGGCAATATATAGATAACTATGGGGTCAAAATAGTAATTTAAGTTAGGGGCAAAATAGTAATTTGTGCAGGACAAAATGTATATGCAGGGGCAATATATTAAGGTTTTAACCAAGAACCAAAAAGGGGAACCCTGATTTAAAACTTTAACTTTGGGATCCCTCCTTAAGGTTTTAACAAAGAACCAAAAAGAGGAACACCTAAAAACTTTTGGGTCCCCCCCTTAAGGCCCCTCTCGGCTGTTGTTTCTAGTTCTGAACCCCTTTCTTAAGCTTTCATTAATGGCAGTCATATGTGGATATAGTTTTCTGTTGCATGTGGTAAAGACTAAAGAGTCAACCTAAACTTTCATTATATATACTTTTATTTGTACGAACTTTCCATTAACCTTTTCATCCAAGCTAAGCTATGAGATTTCATTGCTTGTTTGATGTCACATTCATCACTTTCCTGTTTGATGTCAACTTGCAAGGTAGTGAGCAGTCTGCCGAGACCATGGACAAGCTGTGGGAGTGTCCAGGTTGTTACATAAACAGTTTTAAGCTTGTTACTGTTGGTATAATCAGAGATCGAACAACGGAATATCAACACAAATTTTGACTAAAACGTAAAACGAATTTCTTGATTATGATTGTACAGAAATCGACCCTTTATATACACACGAAGCGATGCGTTCACACTGTGAAACGCCGCCTCTAATAACCCAGTTATAAACTTTCAGACTTGACACAATAGACCCTGAACTATTTACAATGACACACTGACTCTAGACTTGAGTTTGCATAATTACAGGACTGACCCTTATAACTTTAACTACTAATATTTAGTTTAGTATCCAATACTCCCCCTTAAACTAAATATAGTTTAAACGAGGTCTTCAACTTCCTTCATCATCCAATCACATCAACACTAGTCCTTCGTCCTCGTACTCGATCAGGTTTGCTTCTTCTGTCTTTTCTTTCCACTTTGGACATTCATGTTTGAAATGTCCATGTTCATTGCACTTGAAGCATCTCACATGATCTTTGTTCTCGTGGACTTGATTACCACCTTTGTTCTTCCAAGACTTCCACTTTTTATCCTGGCCACGTTCTGACTTTTCTTAACTTGAATTCTCGTGACCACACTGCTTACATTTGTATCCCTTAGCCTTCTGCTTTCCTTCTTCTTTGAAGAACAAGAGTTTGTATTGATGATCTTCCTCCTTGACTAGCTTCTTAGTCCGTTCTTCGAAAGCCTTTAATCTTCCCACAACTTCTTGAAACGACATCGTCTTGATATCAATAAACTGTTCAATTGCAGCAACTATATGCATGAACCTTTCTGGAACTAAACCCAACAGTTTCTGAACCAATCTTTTATCTTCCATAGTATGCCCCATACTACTTGCTTGTGATGCAATCTCACTAATCTTCCCGGCATAGACATCAAGTGACTCGCTATCTTTCATCTTCAAACGTTCAAATTCTGACTCGAGCGTTTGAACACGCGCCTCCTTGACTCTATCCACTCCAACATGTCGAACCTTCAGCGCATCTCAAATTTCTTTCGCCGATGTAAGATTAGCAATTTGCAACACCATGTTTTCTGGAATTGCTTGATAGAGCATTGCAATTGCCGTGTTGTTTTTCTTTTGATCGACTTCAGTTCCTAGGGATGGTTTGATCGCTTCCCAAATTCCATGGACATTAAAGATTGCCCTAATCTTTACAGCCCAAATTGTATAATTTGTAGAGCTAAGAACCGGGCACTGAAATGTCATTGACGCCCCTCCTTCCTTTATTACTACAACTTCCTTGCCCTTGGATGAATCGTCACCCATTTTCTTTCCTTCCAATCTTAACCTAATTGAATTTTTTTTCTACATGGGTTTCAACCAACCACTAATCCTTAACAGTACACGGGTTTTCTTCCAAACCAACTGCCCAGAATAGTACACGGGTTTCTTCCTAACCAACTGTTCTAACGACAACAATACACGGGTTTTCAAAAATCAATTGTTTTCTACCGACCACAATACACGGGTTTTCAAAAAAAAAACCAATTGCTCAACCACAATACACGGGTTTTTTTTTCAAAACCAATTGCTTCTACCGAAAACAATACACGGACTTTTCAAAACCAATTGTTTAAACCAAGAATAGTACACGGGTTTCTCCGGTTGCCAGACATATCAAAACCAATTGTTTCTAATGACAACGGTACACGGGTTTCTTTCCGATCACAAAATGAATCAAACCAACCGTTTCAATCTACCAAAAACAATACACGGGTTTCACCGATCGCCTAACAAACCAAAACCAACTATTCTAAACCTTAATCTACGCTTTGTATTAAACTATGTCTAAAACATTACTCTCTACTAATTCCTTTGAAAAACATACCCAAAGCAAATTCTACTAATCTGGTATTCGATCTCCTTAAATTGATTTGGATTCCAAAATGCTAATACTAATTTAATCGAATTCCATAAAGTAAGAAACACTTATATGAAGTTTGGAGTCTTTGCAAATTGAAATCCATTTTCCAAAATGGAATATTAATCCACCGTCACCAAACAAGAATGACCTCCTATTTTGGATCGACGATTTTGCTTCCAATTACACACCGACTTCAATCGATTGCACTTACTTCAATTCAACCGCCTTCAATTGATCGTTGATTACAAAAATCGTCACTTTCCTTGATCAATTAAACAAACTCCAACAGTGAAACGAACGATCGATAATTTCGATAATTGCAACACAAACTTCGCCGAAGGATCGTTTCTTCTTCCTATCCTGATCGATTAAGCCTCCCTTGATCTATTAACCGCTCTGATACCAAATATTGGTATAATCAGAGATCGAACAGCGGAATATCAACACAAATTTTGACTAAAACGTAAAACGAATTTCTTGATTATGATTGTACAGAAATCGACCCTTTATATACACACGAAGCGATGCGTTCACACTATGAAACGCCGCCTCTAATAACCCAGTTATAAACTTTCAGACTTGACACAATAGACCCTGAACTATTTACAATGACACACTGACTCTAGACTTGACTTTGCATAATTACAGGACTGAACCTTATAACTTTAACTACTAATATTTAGTTTAGTATCCAATAGTTACATTATATGTTTTAAGGTTGTTACGTTTTTTAAATCTTTGTATTGTTTGCAGTTTAAGGAGATAGCTGCCATCCCTGTCAAGGAATGTAGAAGCTAGCAGGAGGGTTTTGTTTTGATGAACAATTTCTCTTTTTTGATGGTGATACTCTAAAGTAGCGTTCGTTTCGCCTTAATGGAATGGATCTAGGGGAATTTGAATTGGAATTATCAAAGGAGTTAAGATTTTTTCTATGATAATACGAATTCGAATTCCATCAGAATCCACTCTGTTACAACGAAACGAACAATTGAAAACTTAATAGAATTGATTTGTGTTTGGGATGCTTACATCATGTTTTTTGTGGAGGTTATGTTTTTGTACCCAAACCCATACAATATGTTTGAAGAGGTAACCCTCTAATCTTCAAGAGGTGGCTTTGTTGTACACCACACCTTGCATCTTTATTAGTTGATGAAGCATCAAGCCTATCCATCAATTGGAAACATATCTATTACAAACCATCAAACCTATACATCAATTCATACAAGCAAAATATTAGATACTGAACTTACGTACATACCATCGTTTGTATTATTTACAAACACAGCCCGTCCGTGTGACACACGGGTCACAAACCTAGTATATAGTTATATACTTATAAAATACTAGGGTTTATCCTTCCAAAAAAACCATAATAACATAGATAACTAAAAGTCTTCGTCAGTCCATGCGTCGGAAACATATCCGTCATTTTCACCGGCCAAATCAGCTTCTAAAATTATCCCCCGATCGGTAAGTGTTACTTGTGGTTCAACAATTGCATCTTTCACGGTATCATGTTCACGTTCACTTCCATCGCGGGTCTCGTCTTCGTCGGATGTTACCGATTCATCGCCATCGGATGTTTCAGAACCTTCTTCATCAGTATCATCATCACCAAATCTTGAACGCAAAAGTTGCATAAGATTGTCTCCTATTTTGTTCGCCTTATCCGTACGTTGACCCTTTTCCAACATACTTCTTAAAACAGCTTCATCAGCGCAAAAGTTGCATAAGATTGTCTCCTATTTTGTTCGCCTTATCCGTACGTTGACCCTTTACCAACATACTTCTTAAAACAGCTTCATCAGCTTGTATAAGAGCTCTTGTAGTTAGGTTTATTCGCTTCCGGTAACTGCTAAACATTAAAAGAAACCCTTTCCGCTTCTGATCTTAACTCCAACTAATTAAATGAGCCATGAATCTAATTTTAAGTAAAAGTTAATTAGATACAAATGATTCATATGTTGTAGATGTATTCAACATAAAAGTTTTAGTGTACATAATATTTGTAAAAAAATAAAACCATTATTGTAATAAGTTAAAAAGTTTAGATGGTCAAAAAACAATCAGATGGTCAACAAATAGATGCATCGATTTAAAATAATGTAGGAACTTATGTCAAAAACAATCAAATAATCGTTTTGCTTAACCCTAGAAGTCACGTATAATTAGACAAGTTGTTTTGTCATTTGCATATTGTTTTATCATTTGCATGTTGTTTTTTAAGATGTGCATACTGTTTAATAATTTGCATATTGTTTTTTAAGATCTGCATATTGTTTTTTAATCATTTCTACTCATTTTTAGTTGACCCTGGGTCGTTTCCACTGTCATACTTACCATGAACTAAAACACATTTTGACCTTCAAACAAACTTGTAAACCAGCAGCAAGGCAGATAGGCACAATAAAAGGTTTGATAGAGGTTGCATCAATCAGTAGAAAACAATTCCATATGATAATCACAAAAACAGAATTTGATGATACAACACAAGTAACACATAAGAACAATAGGAATGAAACACATCTGTGTAATCATCATTCAAACTATTCGAACCCTAGAAATTGCATCAACAGACATCGGCTCGGGCACAAGAAACAATCAACATTGGGCCTTTGCAAACTGTGAGTACTGAGTAACTACAAACAACGCCTATAAATAAGACAACAGAATCAGAACACATTGGGAACCTGAGTTGTTCATAGTGAGTCCACAAAACCAATTCAAAGAACACATTGGGAACCTGGGTTGTTCATAGTGAGTCCACAAAACCAATTCAAAGATTAGGAGTTTACTACATTTGAGATGAAATCAAACTAACTGGTTCATTGCCAATGTGGGGCTAGAACACTTGGTAGCGTAAAGGCTTTGCCCACTTGGTAGGGAAGCTCATGAGATAAGATGCAAATATCAAGATCATATGCACATTTGAAGTTCATACAGTAATCCTATCACTAAGAAGTCACTACAAAGTGTTTAGATCACAAATAAACCTCAGCAAGGATCAAAGAATAAGCATATTGTTTCACATTATCACAAATAGCATACAATGGTCCTCAAATGGGTAATTCCCAAGTTTAGAGAAGTGCAAAATAAACACCTATTGAGTTAAGAGAAGTGCAAAAGAAACAAACATGAAAACAAAAACAACCAAAACTAACAAAAAAATGAAGCACAGACAACAGATTATAAGTACAAATTGAAGAAGAGCACTATATCAACTGAAAATCAGACATGAGAAACACATTATCAACTGAAAATCAAACATGAGAAACACATTATCAACTACATAGGTCAAAGTTCAAATGCATGGCTAGATCCACATTAGTTCGCAAAAATCAACTACATAGGTCAAAGATCGTACCTTTCGCTGGGAACAGGAGCGTCAGTTTGATTTTCTGGTGGTTGATCGAGTGGACTGAGCAGACAAGACGTACCGGCGATTCAAATGACGAACGAGAAGGAAATGGGACAGTCACCTGGGTTTATTTAATGATTTTAATCCCCGTTTCCCACCTTCTTTTTTCACAAATGAGCTAAAGCCCAATTTCTTTCGAACTGGGCTTTTACATTCTTGACATTATTTTGAGCCCAATTTTTTGGGATTGAACAAACAGTAACAAAATATCTTAAGTTCTAAATAATTTACTTTTGTATCGATACTATTTATAAGAGTGACCAAGCAAAAAGTCTAAAAAATGTTCATTGGCCAAGACTGAGGGTCCAGATCGCCAAGGCCAAGGCCAAGTCGCCAAGACCTCAAGATTCTTGGTGAGGTCGCCAAGAATCACTTTGAATCAGCATGTACACTCGTAAAACTTCAAGAATCATTATTGAATCACTAAGGATTGTTATTATGAAGACACATTCAATTATTAACATTAGCCAAGTAGATTATCATGAATTAACACAGAATATGGAATCAGACTTTCACATCACATTAGAAATGAACAAGGGCAATTAACTCAATATCAATGATCAACACAAGTTACGACATTACATATGGAATACAAAACATCAAATACTTGAGTGATTAACATAAACATCAAGACACTTGTCCAAGTACAAAATACAAGTAAAGTGAAAGGTTTACAGTTTGAGCACAAATACTAAGGATGCTATGTTTGAGTTACCACCAACCCTGAAAAGATCTTACATATATATATATATATATATATATATATATATATATATATATATATATATATAGAAAGGGTAAAATGGAAACCTTGTTGAGTCAAGGAAACCATGAAACCCTCATCTTAACCCTTCATCTTGTCAATCCAATGGTTGATATTTATTGTTTCATTTTGTATTATTTTTAATAATCATATAACTTTTAATTAAGGCCTGAAGGGTATTATAGTCTCAAAATATTTGCTTCTCCCCAAAAGACCCATTCAACTTCTCTCCATTGTCAAATCAACTGCCACCCTACTCTATTCCATCATTTCATTTCCCCCCAATCTTTTCTCCCAAATCCTCATTTGTATGTTACTTTTTTCACATTTCAAACATGGTTTAGGGTTCCTCAATTCTAGTTGCTGTAATAGAACAAGAAAGGGTTCCAAGGGTTTTTTGTAGCCGACGACGCACCAACCACCATCTCCTTCTCTGGCCGTCACCACCACTACAACACCCTCACTCCCTCCGTTCTCTCCCGTCGCCGGCGTTTCTACAGCCACCCACGCCCTTCTCCGCAACCGCCCTCCTCCGGCAGTCCACGACACCGTCACAACCACCATCTCCCCACTCCGATTCTCCATCCCGTCGCCAAAACCCTCCGACCTCCTCCGCCAATTTTAACCCCAAAATCCGCTTGGTATGTACTGATTTTCGCTTCCATATAATTCCCTCTAATATTCATTCTGTTTTACACTGTTTGTAGTTGGTTTTTTCTTTTCTTGATGATGCACAAATGCTGTAATCGGAAGAGTTGGGATGTGAAAGCCCTCTGTTGATGGGTTTGTATTTTGAGCAATTACTTCTCGATTCTGCGTTGTTGGGTTTGTATTTTTGAGCAATTACTTCTCGATTCTGTTGATGTGTTTGTATTTTGGGATATGAAAGCCCTCTTGGGTTTGTCTCTGAACAATTTTTGGGATCTTTGATTTTGAATTAAGATTCTACAAGTACAAAAGTGGGTTCGTATCTTAGTTAATGTACCATATTTGATTTATTGCTTCTTTCACTTTTGAGGTTAATCTAAGTTTGTATTATAGACTTTTCTTGCTGTAATGAATGGTTTTTTAGACAAACCGATTGATGCCTCTATGTTTGATGTTATTACTAAAAAAGTCTCTTATGAATTGTCACACATTGAAACAATTCAAGGGTTCCTCTTTTATAAATCTTCATCGACTTACAGTAACTTGACAAGAACGGATTCAAGTGACGATGCAAATCGTAAGTAACTGTTCCGTCGATCCAGCTACCTGTTCGAATTATCCATCAAAGTTTTAAGACAATCTTTTCTACCCAAGCAACAATGAAACGATAATGCTCCGTCCTTCCAAACTCTCGTCACAGTCTAAAATCGTATTTTGTCTTTATTGTTTCCCGTCGATTGACAATGTAAGAATTTGATGTTTCTTTCATTTTGCAGGAAAAGAGTTTCACAATCTTCAGAAGATGTTAGTTCCCCAGTTAACATTTCTGAACAATCACTCAGTTTAGTTAATTATGATCCAGGTATTTACGAAGATTCACATCCTTAATATTATGTCCTTTTGTATTTAAATTATCATAATCTGTTTATTTTTTATTTTCATAATTGTGGCGGCGATTTCCGACGGACCTTCTTCCCTTCAGGTGGCGGTAGTGGGTTCCCAAATCAGGTGGCGGTGGTGGGTTAAAAGTTGTTACATGTGTGACTTGAATTAATTTGCTTTTTTATTTTTGTCTATATTACATGTTTAAAATTACAAATTTTATAAGGTTTTACATGCATAGCTCAAGTAAACTTATTTCTTGATGTTTATCTATATAATCGTTACATATGTTACAAGTTGTTGCTTTGCTAACTTAAATTAAATTGTTTCATGATTAATGTTTTTTATATGTCGAGATTTATATGAAAGAAATTTAATAAAAAAAACTTAGACAAATAAGAACTGTTTTGTTATTCTTTTATATAACACATGTAAAGTTACATATGTGAATGGATTTTTGCATCAAAGATGAAAATGACACCCAACACGTACAGCGAATTGATGAATTTGTTTTTCTTCCTCAGGTGAATGGATTTTTACATCAAAGATGAAGATGGTTATCAACAACTATAGCATAATTAGTTTTTATATAAATTTTTTCGTAGTTTGTGTATTTTTTGTTAGGTTTGTTATATATTTTTATTATTATTTAAATAATTCCCTGTGTTAAATATCCCCATTTGCACCAGTTTTATATGTTGTTATTACATGTGTAACATTTACCTTCCTTTCTAATATTTATTACCCCTGTTTTTTTATAAGAAAAATATATTACAAATGTTACATATGCTTTTGTTACATATGTAACATTTGCATGCCTTGTATTTTTTTATTACCCTAATTTTTTACATTAACAGTATGCTACATATGTTGTTGTAACATATGTAACATCTTCATGCCTATTTAATATTTATTACCATGTTATTTGATATCAAAACTATGTTACATATGTTAACATTTGTATGCCTTTGTAATATTAATTTCACTTTGTTTTTTAGATCAATATTATGTTACATATGTTACATATATAACTCGTCTATTGTTACATATGTTCATAATACTATGTTAATAGAAATTACATTTTATTATCATGTTACAAATGTTACAAGCATAGCTGGTATATACTGATTATTGATTTTTTTTCTACGCACATATGTTAGAAGCTATTACATGTGTAGCTCAAATGCACTTGTTTCTTTATTTTGTCTATATAACATGTGTAACGTCACATATGTTACAAGTTGTGACATGTATAGCTTAAAAAACTTGTTTATTGTTTTTTTATTTATATAACACATGTAATGTTAGATATGTTACAAGTTGTTACATGCGTATCTCAAATAAACTTATATCTTGATTTTTGTCTATATAATAACACTTGTAATGTTACATATGCTACAAGTGCATTTATTACCCCTGTTTTTTATAAGAAAAATATATTACAAATGTTACATATGCTTTTGTTAAATATGTAACATTTGCATGCCTTGTATTTTTTTATTACCCTAATTTTTTACATTAACAATATGCTACATATGTTGTTGTAACATATGTAACATCTTCATGCCTATTTAATATTTATTACCATGTAATTTGATATCAAAACTATGTTACATATGTTAACATTTGTATGCCTTTGTAATATTAATTTCACTTTGTTTATTAGATCAATATTATGTTACATATGTTACATATATAACTCGTCTATTGTTACATATGTTCATAATACTATGTTAATAGAAATTACATTTTATTATCATGTTACATATGTTACAAGCATAGCTGATATATACTGATTATTGATTTTTTTCTACGCACATATGTTAGAAGCTATTACATGTGTAGCTCAAATGCACTTGTTTCTTTATTTTGTCTATATAACATGTGTAATGTCACATATGTTACAAGTTGTGACATGTATAGCTTAAAAAACTTGTTTATTATTTTTTTATTTATATAACGCATGTAATGTTAGATATGTTACAAGTTGTTACATGCGTATCTCAAATAAACTTATATCTTGATTTTTTTCTATATAATAACACATGTAATGTTACATATGCTATAAGTGCATTTATTACCCCTGTTTTTTATAAGAAAAATATATTACAGATGTTACATATGCTTTTGTTACATATGTAACATTTGCATGCCTTGTATTTTTTTATTACCCTAATTTTTTACATTAACAGTATGCTACATATGTTGTTGTAACATATGTAACATCTTCATGCCTATTTAATATTTATTACCATGTAATTTGATATCAAAACTATGTTACATATGTTAACATTTGTATGCCTTTGTAATATTAATTTCACTTTGTTTTTTAGATCAATATTATGTTACACATGTTACATATATAACTCGTCTATTGTTACATATGTTCATAATACTATGTTAATAGAAATTACATTTTATTATCATGTTACATATGTTACAAGCATAGCTGATATATACTGATTATTGATTTTTTTCTATATAACGCACATATGTTAGAAGCTATTACATGTGTAGCTCAAATGCACTTGTTTCTTTATTTTGTCTATATAACATGTGTAACGTCACACATGTTACAAGTTGTGACATGTATAGCTTAAAAAACTTGTTTATTGTTTTTTTATTTATATAACGCATGTAATGTTAGATATGTTACAAGTTGTTACATGCGTATCTCAAATAAACTTATATCTTGATTTTTGTCTATATAATAACACATGTAATGTTACATATGCTACAAGTTGTTACACGTGTAACTCACAAAATATTAATAAAATGTATTTTCCAATCACGTTACATATTTAATTTTAATGTGTAACATATTACATTTGTATTTTCTAGTCATGTTATATATATATAATATTGTGAAACGTTACAAATGCTCTAAAGTCTTATATGTGTAACTCAAATAAAATTATTTATTGGTTTTTGTCTATATAATAAGTGTAACGTTTTACGTATATTAACTAATGAACTTGTTTTATTTGAAGAAAGAGAAATTATGAAGGGTGAAAAAAAGGAAAAGAAAGTTGTACATATAACATTCAAGCAAACTTAAACATGTAATTAATTAAATAAAATATTATAAATCAATTAACTAATTTAGTAATATGGAATAATTTTTCCACGTATAGCAAATTGGAAGAAAAAAAACCCCGTTTTTAGTTAACATGTTAAACTAAATCCTTTTTATAACATATTTTTAGTTATGTTTTAGACAAACCAGTAAATTAATATAATCAAATTTAGAACCCAAATTTGAAATAAGCTAATTTATGAAGAAAAAAAAACTCATAATTGCTATTTATTATAATATAGAAAAGATGGAAGATGAGAGATGATGAAGGAGGTCGTTCAAATAAAAAGAGAGATGAGGGAGGAGAGATGAGAGAGAAATGATGAATAAGTTAAAAACTATGACAAGGAGAGAGGAAAGAGAAATTATAAAGGATGAGAGAGGAGAGAGGAGAGATGAGATGTACATAGTACACAAAGTATTGTTTATAAATCTTGAGAAAAAGTTTGTCAGGTTGAAGGAAAAGGGGGGAGAGAGTAAATGTCCATTTTGCCCTTTTGCTTATTATAGAAAATGGTGATGTTGATCAAGGAGGTCCTTTCATTTGGGTTCTATGGATTCCTTCACTTAAGAAGGTTTCTATTTTAACCTTCCCCCACCCCCCACATCTCAGTTTCCGACGAGTTACAGCTTCCTGCGAGATCTCGCAATTTTTGTCGTCGGTTTACTTGCAGCGACCAAATCAGGTAATTCTGAATGGAGTTCTTTAGATTGCTCCCATCGTCAACCAAAAGTAAGGGTCGGTCGGTGAAAAAAGCAAAGAGATCTGAAACGCCATCGTTGCGTTCGATTTGCAACGGTGTGCAACGGTGCAACGACTGTTGTTCAGGATGGCGGAGGCTCCTCGTTACGCGCTTTGGTGCTCAGTTAGGTGAGTTTGACTTCGGGTGTTGTTCCTAATCTTGATTTATGTGAACTTTTTCTTTTCTCGTTGAAAAATTAGGTGAGTTTGACTTTGGCTGTTAGAAAAATTAGGGTTGCTTTAAAACCCACAGGTCATAGTTCAAGAGTGGTGGCACATATAATTTTTTTTCACAGTTCTTCATTAGTAATCTATTGGGTTGTTTATGTATTTGTGGGCTTTTTAATTTAAATGATTTTTTTTTTGCTGTTTATTTATAATCAGCCACATTTTAAGTTATAATCACAAAAATTATATTATGTCAATAGAATATTTATTGTGTGTCTTTCAAACTTTTACCCGTTTGAGCAATTTGACTAATTTCTTTTTAATCAAAGATTCTTTTATGAGAAGAAAGAAGGTATAGATATGCTTTTTAATCAAATATTCAAATGCTCATAAACTTCTAGAGATGCTATTAATTACAAACAATATAGTGAATATAGTGGTTTATTTATATCAGAAAGAAATAAATAGTTTTTTCTGTTGATTATAATAATATTATAAATCATCAAGTTTATTTAGTTTTTTATGTATATAATTTCTAATCATGTTACATACGTAGCTGAAATAAATTAATTTATTTTTTCTTTATAACACATATAATGTTACATATGTTACAAGTTGGTGTAACGTTACTTTTTAAAGTTGTCTAACGTTACATATGTAACTTTGTTTGTTGTTACAGTTTGTAACTTTTGTTTGATGTTACATTTGTAAACTATGTATTTAATGTTTTTTTTAATTAATTACGAGTCTTTCTTTTTTATGTTACACAAGCAACTTGTTTGACACATTAAATATACAAATAGCAGTTTAGACTTATATAAAAATTTATGAGTTAAGAAACCCATGTTTTCTTTTTAATTTTTAGAAAGTCAATTATCACTATTACATAGTGCAATGCTAATAATATAGACTTTTAATACAAAGTAAGTTTTATATTGTTTATGGGTTAAGAAGCCCATGTTTTTTTTTTAATTTTGATTTTGAATGTTGGGAAAAAAATATTTTGTGTTTACTGTTATATATATTATCATAAAATAATTATTTTATTATTTAAACTATGAATATCTCATAATATACGGCATGTCATTTTTATTTGTTACACATGTATTGTTACATATGTAGCTCAAATATATTTATTTCTTTGATCTTTGTCTGTTTAACAAATATAATGTTACATATGTTACAAGTTGTTACATGCGTATGCAACCTGTTTGCTATTACATATGTAACATGTTTGATGTTACATATGTAACTTGTCTATTGTTACAAATGTAACTTGTTTTATGTTTTTTTTATCATTTGTCTATATACAAGTTGTTATATGTGTGACTCAAATAAACTTGCTTCTTGATTTTTGTCTATATAAACTGTTACATTCGAGGCTTAAATAAACTTGCTTCTTGATTTTTTTCAATATAACAAGTGTAATGTTACATATGAAACAAGTTGTTACATATGTTACAAGTTTTTACATGCGTAACTCAAATAAACTTGTTTTCCAATTTTGATTATATAACATGTGTAACGTTACATATAAAACAAGTTGTTACATGCGTAACTCAAATAAACTTGTTTTCTGATTTTTGTCTATATAACACATGTAACGTTACCTATATTACAAACTGTTACATTCGAGCCTCAAATAAACTTGCTTCTCTATTTTGCTATATAACATTTGTAACGTTACATATGTTAATAGTTGTTAAATGAATAGCTTAAATAAACTTGTTTCTTGATTTTTGTTAATATAACATGTGTAACATTTTACATATATGAACTGATGAATTTATTTTTCTCCGTAGGTGAATGAATTTTTGCACCAAAGATGAAAATGATTACCAAGAATGGAAGCGTAAATAGCTTTTATATGTTTTTTGTTAGGTTGTTATATTTTTTAAAATTTTAGTTCGTATGAAACATTTTTTATTGTAATGTTTTCTTATAAATTAATGAAATATATTTTGTCAATTTCTTGTTTACACCAGACCCAGAAAAGTTACGTATGTAACATTTCACATCTGATGATTAAAAAACCAAAAAAAAGAAACTAAAAGATAGTAGAGAAAAAAGTAAAAGTAAAAACAAATCTCTACATATTTTTATTTAAATATAAAAACGAAAAATAAATGTATTAAAATATTAATAAAGTAAATGAGAGAAACTATTAATTATATATAAATTACTAGAGCAGAGAGGAGAGATGAGAGAGAAAAATATTAAAGTCTCTTGTCATGTCAGATTTTTCTATTGTATAAGACAAAAAATATTGTACAATGACTATTATACCCTTCTTTGGTATAAGACAAAAAAGGTTGAAAAGGTTGATGTGGAGCAAGGAGGGCCATTCATTTGGGGTTCTTTGGTTTCCCTCACTCAAGAGGGTTTCTATTTTAACCCTCCCCTATATATATATATATATATATATATATATGTATATATATATAGGGAAATGATAAAATAAAAACATGTTTGAGTTGGAAAAACCATGTAAACCATTTTATAGCCTCTCATCTCACCCATCCGATGGTTGAGATTATTTGACTCTTTTTCTATTATTTTAATTAGTTTAAGTTTTTTTCTTTACATATACAAGGGTAATATAGGCAAGTCAATTTTTTGGGTTTTGTACTTCCCTGGTCACTTCATCAGCATCTTAATAAACTCCTTTTTTCAATAAAGTCTCACCACCACCCTAGAAACCCATTTCTTCAAACTTCTCTGTCATCTATTTCTTCTTTCTAAGAAACCCACCACCACCACCACCTCCACCATCACCTGCCACCTCCTCCATCACCTACCACATCCGCCATCACCCATCACCATTTTCTTGTATCATGACCACCTTTTTCCGATGGTGCCACCTACCACCTCTACCATCCCTTCCACTATATTCTCCCACCTCCGCCACTAACAAGGGTTGCGATTCCGACGAGTTAGATGTTGTATGTTTTGTTCTACAACGACGATGATGGCGGCTAAGGTTTCACACCCTTTAATCCGTTCGTTTGAGGTAAAGAAACGGATCCCCCACATACCACCTCCGCCATCACCTACCACCACCTATCACCTCCACCGCACCATCTCCATCATCTCCTCCCACCTCCACCACATATCACCTCCGTCATCTCCGACAAAGTTTACGAAACCTTGTCGGAATTTTCAGATCTGGGTTCCAAAAGGTATGTATGTTTTTAGGTTTTGTGGGTTTATATGTATCAAATTATTTCTGAATTAGATGTTTATTGAATTCATTAATGGTTCTACTTATCTTGTTAGTCAATTTAATTTGTTCTATTTTTTGTTAAGTAGAGTTTTTAATCATTTCATGATGTTTTTTAGAAATAAAATGGTGATTTGTTTTTTTCTAGGTTTTTGATCACGGGTTTGAAAGGAATCATTGATTTGAAGAAAGTCATGTTTTTTTTTTCTGGGTTTCTAAGAAACAAAATAATGGGTTTATATTTGGGATTTTAGGAAATTATGGTGATAAGAATACCCTTTTATTTATTTTGATTTATATTCATGTTTATTTATTGTGTGTTATTTTACTTATGTATCATGTTACGTATGCTTATGCTATTTGACTCTAATAACATGTCTAGCATTACGCATGTTATTTTACTCTAATAACAAATTTCCAAGATAATAAATATATAAATATGTAAATTTTCTTACATAAATGCGTAACATACATGTTACATATGTAATTTTACACACTTATCATGTTATATGTTACATGTTACAAGTTGTTAAATGTTACATATGTTACAAATTATTGCTAAGATGATAAATACTTGATAAATACAAACTGATGTATTTACACATGTAAAATTCTAATGTTACATATCTAAATTACACATGTAAAATTCTAATGTTACATATCTAAATTACTTACGTAACATGAGTATCACACAAGTATTAAAGGTTATAAATATATAAATATGTAAATTTTCTTATATAAACGTGTAACATGCATGTTATATATGTAATTTTATACACTTATCATGTTGTATGTTACATGTTACAAGTTGTTACATGTTACATATGTTACAAAATTCTAATTTTACCTACATATATAAACTGAATAAATTGTTTTTTTTTTTGTAGGTTAAAGAATTTTTTTGTGTCAAAGATGAAGATGATTATCAAGAACTGAAGACTAATTAACTTTTATATTTTTTGTTATGTTGTTATAATTCTTTTTGTCAGCTTGTTATATTTTCTAATCATTTTTTAAAATTTCCAGTCGTATGAATAATTTGGTAGCATTTATTTTTTTTTACCAATGATCTCTAGCCCAATTGGCTAGGGGGAGGTACCCAAGACATTATAATGGGGAGGTCTTGGGTTCAAGTCCCACTTGTAACAAAAAATAAATAAATGGGGGTTATAGGTTGGGCCAGGGGGTTTTCTCATCTATGGTGAGTTTCCTCCTGATGGGGATTGGAGATGATCGGGTGGGTGGGTAATGCCCCCGTCAGTGATCCAAATTTGCTGTTCAAAAAAAAATTGTGATTTTTTGTTACACGTGTCTTGATGATTTTACATATGTAACATGTAGCAACACATTTACATATTTAACATGGAAAAAGAGAATATAAAGCTACCACTAATAAAATACATTTTAGAGAATGATGTTACATACGTAACTCAACAACGATGTTACATATATAACATGCTATGAGTAGAATGTTTAATAACAATAACACATTTTGTAACATATGTAAAATAACTAAAACGTTTTATATAAAGAGAAAAATATAAGAGAGAAAGTATGACAACATTATTTATACTTATTGACCTTTTTAAATAATATATTTAATGTATTAGTTGAAAAGGATTGATATAATTTAGTTTAACCTAAACTATTTTTATTTCATTTTATTCTTTTTTTTCTTATTTTCTCATGTAATATTTGAATTATAAAAAAATTAATCAAATTCTGTTTTTATTTAAAAAGACTATCAGATGTAAAAATTTATTTTGTATTTATGTTGTGCATAGTATATAAGAGAAAGAGACGGATATGAAGAGTGACGAGATGGAGAGAGGAGAGAGAAAGAGATGAGAGGAAAAATAAGAGATGAAATGATAGAGAGAGATCAAGCAAAGTTGGTGTAGTGGTTAAATTCTAAGCTTGTGGTTGAAGAGACCCAAGTTCTAGTCTCACTCACACCACTTTGTGAGATATTGGTGGGCAATGAAGGATTGAGCTTACTTGTGTTGGATATTATGTGTCCTGACCCGACAAATCTTGAACCCGACCCGGTTACGACTCGTAAGAGTTACACCGGGTGCAACGAACTCTAAACCCGCTTACGAGTTAACCGGTAAAAGAAACGGAAACGTTTGATAATATATATTATTTATAATAGTTATAATTAATTAATAATCTATAATATTATTTAAATTCACGGTCGAGCTATTCGTTATTAAAATATTTTTCTAACGTTGGCTCGTGGGCTCGCGTACGAGATGGGCTTTATTTTCGAGAGGGGCCCGTTGCGTATTAGTGAACATCTAATAAATATTAGATGATTAAGGATTAACCCTGACGACCTAATAAGATGTCGATGGCAAAAAAGAAAAAAAAAGGAGATCTTGGTAAGATGATAACATACATTAAAAAGATTACACCAAAGTTATTATTCTAAAATGATATAATCAATAAGTGATTATTTTGCAGTAATTCAGCTGGTGATTCGAACTTGTATTAATAAACGTCTGCTTGAGCAGAGGATTGATATGTTCATATAGTTCTAGATCGAACGGCGATCTTCATCAGTTCGTCCTGATTTAATATTCTTGACGTCGGTGGTTCAAAATCATAATACTTTATGAACTACCGTTACGCCGTGCGTTGTCTCGTAACAATTACGATAGACGCTTAAGGCATTATAGCTTTGATGGGATATAATAACCAAGAGGTTATCATGTCGCATCTAAGCTAGCCTTAATAAATCAAGTGCACCAGGTTGCAAGGTATGTTGTTTTGGGATTTTGAACTTCATCTATCAAAATGTTGAATCAAATTCAAAGTAGATTAAAAACCAATCATGTATGTTTCGAAAATCAACCATTGTCAAAACATGTCATAATCAAAATCCAAGGAAAGCAACTTGTTCATCCTGAAAACAATCAGGGAAACCAAACAAACAAGTTGTTTCAAACACCAAGAATTGTTTTTAAACTGAAAACTCAAGACACGATCTTTATTCAAGTGCGATAATCGCAGTGTAGCTCAGTGTCGTCTTGGTCTGCTTTCTTTAGCTTCATGCACCTACAAAATGTAAGGTATGTCAAACATATATTTTGTAGGAATAAGTGAAGCATTACACAACATAGATTCATGTGTATACCTGAGGAATTACCCAGTTGGGCTTTTCCATTCTTCACCTTGGCAAGATACCCCGGGCAGTTTCTTTTCCAGTGCCCCATCTTGTGGCATTCAAAACACTCGCGCTGTTCAGGCGGCGGTGCCTTGGACGCCTTAGGCTTACCCTTCTGGGAGCTTCCAGACGCTCTGGTGATAGCTGCCTTGCCTTTCTTCTTGTTCCCACGCCTACCCTTCTTTACCTCGGGCTTCTTGACGCCTCCTGATCGGATCGCGAGTACATCGGGTGCCTTGCCGTTAACAAAGTTAACTTCAGCAGTCTTAAGCATACCGTGAAGTTCAGTCACTGTCTTTACCATGCTATGCATGTTAAAGTTTACCCGGAAAGGGGTGAAGGCACTGGACAGTGAGTAAAGAATCAGGTCAGTCGCCATTTCGGCGGGGATGACGTAATTCAGTTTTGCTAAACGGTCGATGTAACTCTTCATCTTCAGGACATGAGGGTTGACGGGAGCGCCTTCCGCCATGCGACAACTAATGAGTGTCACAATGGTGTCATAGCGCTCCTGTCGGGCCTGAGTTTCAAACATGCCCCTCAGATCACCGATCATCTGAAAAGTCGTCCTGTCAACCATGTTCTTCTGAATCTCAGAATCCATGGTGGCTAGCATAAGACACGCGACATTTTTGGCATTTGTTCGCAATGTGTTATGGGCGTTTCGCGCCGCGGCCGTGTCAGCTTCAGGTTCCTCAGGGACCTCAGCTTCTAACACGTTTTCCATGTTAGCCATTTTCAGGACGATTTTCAGATTCCTTTCCCAATCAAGGAAGTTGGCGCCATTAAGTTTCTCCTTCTCAAGGAGAAACTTGAGATGGAAGACCTCTTGGTTTGCGCGGTTAGCCATCTGAAACAATAGGCAAATATTTTAGTGTTTCGATGTTTGATTCGTATTCAAGGATGGCAAGCTAATCTTGAATAGGAATTGGGAATTCAGTCAGTCAGACAATTTCTCCAGACAGCGTAAAGTGCTTTCAAAATTTCTAAGTAATTGAATGGACAACGATTGTCACTTGTGAGTAAAAGTCACAACTCCCGTTATGGGGCTTTCGCGAACGGATCAACGAAATACGTTTAGCCCCATCTATGTCCATTCTGTCTACAGGCCGACCAGAGGAACGGTGTTGAAATACTCCAATACCAAAGGTGCGTGTAAAGAGAATAGTAGTTGTCCTAAGTGGTTAGTGTGTGCGTACGGTGTTTAAATACTCCAATACGCTCACCTTGGAAGATACCCTAAACACCACGTGCGGTGTTGAAATACTCCAACACTGATGCATCGGTCAATATGTTCCAAGTTAGACTTGACTTAGGATGGCATAGACTACCGGTTTTGGGCTTACCAGATAGGATTATTAGGTCATCTTTTAAAATTTAATGTGACGACAAATTTTATGAATCCTATCTCACTAAGGACGATCATTTAAATAACTTAAGTATTAATGATCTACGTGTCGCGAGACGATAACCAATTATTAATAATGTTCGATCAATTTATCGAAAAATCCAAATTTTAATGTCGAATTAAATTGGTTATTAATTTTTATGAAGTCGTAACAGAATTAGGACTTTTATATATAATTGATTAAAAAATTAGTTTTATATTGGTAAAACTAAGTTTGGGTTTTAAGTTGGCGCGTTAATCAAATTAAGACAAGCAACCAAAAAAAAGCAAACACACATGTACATATCCGGCCATGCAGGGACTTCGATATTGTCAGAGCCTATGACAATATCGAGGAAGGTCAAGGGATGTAAAAGTAAATCAACCACGAGAACAGAAAACTCCCTGATCGACTTAGTCGCTCCCACTGGCTTCAACAAGCTCCTGCGAGTCATTTGGAAACGTCGGTCTCATTTTGGCTTCTAGCCATTTTCGAAAATCCCAAAAGGGATAATCTCAAATGGGTCCTTGCATCAAACTCGTCTCGTTCGTCCAGGAGAAAGTGAGTAATTACAATTTAAAATAAAACTATTCTATTTTAAATAAATACAACTTTGAACCCAGAAAAATGGGTCAATCCAAAACAAAACAACATGGGCCAATCCAAAACAAAACAACATGGGCCAAAAGGGCCAAACCATAACGAATCCATGACAAAATAAAGAGTAAATTACACAGAAGGTCCTTTATGTTTTAGCTTGTTTGCGAATTAGGTCCTTTAAGTAAAGTTGTTTCATTCGACATCCTTTATGTTTTTATTATGTTTCACCGGAAGTCCTTCATCACTAACGATGTTAAAAACCATCGTTAAATCAAGGGCATTATAGTCATTTTCAAAAATAATTCAAATTAAATTAAAAAAAAATGTATTTCCTCTGTATATCAAATCATTAGATGTATATCAAATCATTAGGGGCAATATATCAAATTTTCGATCTCTTTCTTCCTTGGGTTCGAGAAGAACATAACCTTCACGATGAAGACACCTGGTACGATTAGGGAGCTTCAAGCTTTAAGAACGAAGCTATCGAAAAATTTGCCAAGGTATGTAATCGTTTTCACTCGTTCATTTTTTGCGATTCTTGAGACTATCGCTCCATCGCTCCACCATGAAGTTCATCAGAAAGTTCAATCGAGGTGTTATCGCTCAACCTTAAAATAAGCTATCCCAAATACCCTCTAAGTTGTTATGTCCGTTACCTTTAATGGATTAATCTGCATCAGCTTAAAATAACTCAGATCCATTTTTGCAGAATTTGAGAGTTTTATTCCTATTCAATTAACTTATTACAATCTTACTATAATTACATTATTTAATCTTGATTATTCAAAAGAGTAAGTTACAAAGGGCAGAAACCTTTTCTGATTCATTTTTGCAGAATTTGAGAGTTTTATTCCCATTCAAAAGAGTAATTCGAGAGTTTTATGACAATTCAATTAACTTGTCCTCGTAAAGTATTCACTTGCGGTTGAGTTGAATGCAAATGTGTGAAATTTTACTTTGTAATATAGGTGAAGAACATGCCTAGAAAAGATCGAACCAGGTGTCTTCTCGAGCCCTAGGAAGAAAGAGATCGACAATTTGTTATATTGCCTCTGGCAATTTGATATACAGAGGAAATAAATGTTTTTTCTTTTTTGTTTTTTAATTTAATTTAAATGATTTTTGAAAATGACTATATTACCCTTCACTTAACGATGGTTTTTAACATCGTTAGTGATAAAGGACATCCGGTAAAACAGAATGAAAACATAAAGGATGTCGAATGAAACAACTTTACTTAAAGGACCTAACTCGCAAACGAAGTAAAACATAAAGGACCTTTTGTGTAATTTACTCCAAAATAAAATGGGGTTGGGCCGAATATGTACGAAAGATAATTCAATCAATTTTATTGAATCGGATTATGTTTAGTAGATCCAAATCGACTGAACATATTTAAAAGGCGATTCATTCAATTTCGCGACTTTCGGGTTCAGAACCCCAGTTCGCGAAAGTACACCGGTTTAAAATCGACCGGTTAGGGTTTGCGTGTGGTGATCAAGGCTCTGATACCACTGTTGGGTTGCGACAGTGGCATTCGGGTCTCGGTAATAGCAATTTTTTTTCTTATATATAGAAATAATTATTTACGACAGATAATTATTTAATCAATTACCGAGTAAATTAAATTTAAATAATTAAATTAACAATTAATTTAATACGCAGCGGAAAACGTTTTAATTTACTAACGCGAAAAACCAGATAATTAACGTAAACAAAAACAACAGGATTCGACAATCACCAAACGCGCAAACACCTTAAACGCGTTAAACAAAACGCGACATAAACATAATTAAATAAACAATTAAATCTAAACTAATAACGAGTTTAGATATACCTGAGCGGTGATTCAAACAAACGTTTGAGACACCGGAAGTTAACGGGTGACGCTAGGTTTTCGCAGGGAATGATTCGTTTGACGAATCGAACTTTCCTCGCTGATACGGATTTTCTACGCGGTGAATCGGGCACCAGAAAAATCTCGTATAGGGTTTGCGGACGACGAGCGAACACACCACACGATGGTGATTCGCGAGGGGGGTATGTCGGCGGTGGGACCGGCGACGGCGAGGAGGCGGCGGCCGGCTAGGGCGGCGGCGGCTGTGCGGCGGGGAGCGGCGACTGTGGTCGCGGCTCACTGCTTCGGCTCGGTGACGGGCTGAGGCGGCGGAGCGATTACGGCGGCGGCGGAGGAGCGGGCGGCGGCGGCGGTTCGGAGGTGGCGAACGACGGGGCAGCGGCGGACTCGCGGAGCAGCACTGCGACGGCTAGGGTTTCTCGGTCCGTAACGTGATGTCAACCGGAAAATGGATCACAACGGATAACGGTGATCAAGTGATTAAGGTTCCTGCGATCGACCAAACGGATCGCCGGAGAAGCAGAGGGACGGCGGCGGTGGGGTGGCGTCGGCGTCGGTCGAAAGAGAGGAGAAGGGAGGGGCCGAAAACTCTAATGAGGGATTAGGGTTTCGCCTCCCTTAATCAGATATATATCTGATTTATTTCCGGATAAGTCCCTCGATAAACGTATCAAGAATGTTCCTATGGACCGCGAATACCCATAAGTTGTTCCCGAAGGCTTGCCAGTTTTACCCCTTCGGTAAGAGAAATTTCGCATCGACTTAACACCCGGAGCCGCCCCGGTACCACATCCCCTTACCGTCTGGCACCATCCGTAGTACAAGAGTTATCTAATCAACTACAAGGGTTGTTAGATAAAGGCTTCATCCGTCCAAGCCACGCCCTATGGGTGCTCCCGTTTTATATGAAACGATAAATGAAGTAGGACTAGTCCAACAATGGAAAATATGTTGTTTTCCGGATGTTGATCTTGGAAATGGTTAGGAAAATCACTTGTTACCAGTTAAACCTCCTACATCAGTAATTATCGCATAAAGCACCGAACTAAACCCTCTTGACGTCATGTCATGAAAGGAAGTATCATTCATCTACTTTTCGGACTAAGGTTGGAAGGAACCAACCTACTAGTGTGACAACCGGAAATTTTCGTATTTTCATTCCCCTTCATACTATCGAATTGGCCTGAACACCTCGAGCACTAGGCAATTTTCAGGACGAAAATTCTTTCAACTTGGGGATGATGTGACAACTGCCAAATTCCGTTAGCTCCGTTAGCTAACACCGTTAACTATTCCGTTAGCTCCGTTAGCTAACACCGTTAACTATTCCGTTAGCTCCGTTAGCAAACCCGTAACCCGTTACTTAAACGTTTATATAAAAATATATTACTAATTAAATTAGTAATTTAATTCATGACTTTTTGTGTTTCTTGAAAAATTACACTTTGTAAGAAAACGGGTTACGTACGCGATTTAAGTTTTATGTGCGTACACGGTAACGAGACTTTTCCCGACTAATATTTCATGTTAAATAAGTTTTTAAACACTTGGAAATATTTCTAGTATTTTAATTTCTAAGTTTTGGGTTTAAACCTCACTTATTACTTGTTTTGGAGCATTTACACTAGTTTGGGACTTGAGGGGCCATTTATGTAATTCTTCAAAGTTAAAAATGCAGCCCTAAACTCCCTCCCCTTCCCCCTTTCACGATCATTCTCCCCATCTCTCTCTCAACTCACGGTTCAAACACTCCCACACACATACCTTCAAATTTCTTCAATTTCTTCAAGTTCAAGCAAGATTCAAGGGTTTTTAAGGCTTCCTAACCTCATTCAAGCATCAAGAAGTGTAGGAGAAGCTTTGGTTTCATCTCTTCCTTCTCAAATCTGCCATTCTTGCCCCAAATTGTAAGCCCTAAAAATCTCTAACATGAAATTGGTAGATTACATGTGGTTATCTTGTGTTTATGTGCAAATTGGTGTGTATACATGCTCTTGAACCATGTTTTATGAAGGGTTAAGTTAAATTCTGATTTTGGACAGATTTGTTAGTGTATAATGGCTGTGATTTTGATGTGGTTAGAGGGTTAGGAGTGTTCTTGAAGAATTTGGGTATGTGAGTACTTGAAATTTGAAGAATATGTGCTTATATGCAAGTGACATGCTTGATTTTGCTATGAGTGTTGTATGATCGTTTTGACAACTAGGAAATCATGATAATATTATATCTAATGTGTTACAAGTCTTTACACGAAGTTAAACGAGCAAAAGATTGGCCAAAACCACAAAAATGCAATATATACAATTACAAATTTTGGACTGATTCGGCCAGATTTTTAGGTCAACTTGCAGAGGTCATAACTTGCTCAATTTTGATCGAAATCAGTTGATTCTTTTTCCGTAGTAAAGTGTTATGTCTTAGATTTATCTGGGATACTCGCACGCTTTCTAAAACCTCCGTTTGGTCATCCAAAACACTGCTTCAAGTTAGGTGTGCAATGCTGTATTTTTCTGTGAAAAGTAGACTTTGCTTTTTGGTTGAACATGATAACCTCGTTTTAATGAGGGGTTTGTTAAATGAAAATGAGGCATATATATTAAAAGTAAGATCTGGAAGGTTTCATATTCAAACTCTAAGTTTTGAATGAGTTATGCAAATTTTAAACCTACTTTGACTATTTTGCAAAAAGCTAAAATTTCCAACTTCCGACGCGCATAACTTTCTCAATACTTATCCAATTAAGTTGATTCTTTTTGTAACATTCCCTAAATGTTGATTAGTTAGTTCCTGTCAAAGTTTAGGACTTAACTCCAAGAAATGAGCAATTTAGCTATGTCACCAAATGGTGTGTTAATGTTTGACGAAGGTGATTTTTAGCCAACTTCGTACGCGCATAACTTCCCCAATTCTTAACCTTTTTAGCTGATTCTTTTTGAAACATGTTCTAAATATTGTGAAGTATATGTCGGTAAAATTTTAGAACCTAACTCCAAATATGGAGCAAATTAGGCGTATTCCCAAACGGTGTGTTAGTGACAATAATGTTGATTTTTGCAAACTTCCGACGTGCATAACTTTCTCATTTCTTAACCTTTTGGGTTGATTCTTTTTGAAACAAGTCCTAAATGATAAGTAGTATATGCCTGTAAAACTTAAGGAGTTAATTCCAAGTATTGTGGATTTTAGCTATGTCACTAGTTAGGTGCTTGAAGTTTGACTTTCTGGGTCAACTTTGACTTAAGTTGCAATTTCTTGTTTTTCTCCCAAATTGGGACTTGTATGTGCATTGTGTGGCTTGTATGGTTGCATGAAACATATTTAGGTGCTTATGTGCTAATTTCGTCCTAGCGACACTGTAGGGCTATATTATGTAAGGCATGAACATTAGTTGGGCTTTTGTATTTGGGCTTAATCTAGCTTAGTTAATAGGCCATGTGGGCCATTTAAATGTTTATGATTGGGC
>JBCNJP010000007.1:1277528-1353822 GCA_039602395.1 Deinandra increscens subsp. villosa
CGAACCCTGAAAACCCTAAAATTGAGAAAATCCCTACAAAACATAACCTGAGTATATCATTTTGCTCGATTTCTCAAGAAGACCTTGACGCATTTGTTGAAGATTTTCAGATTCCCTTGAATCTTAACCCTACCTTACCTCCTGCCAAGAAACCCATTTATCCTTTCCCAAAAAACAAAATCGGGTTATACTTTGATTTCTTTAAACAAGCCAATTACAGGATTCCATTTACCTCGTTCCTCCTTGAAGCCTTAGACTATTTTGGAATCCACATTACTCAATGCAATCCGCCAGGTTTATCCATTTTAAACCATTTTGAGTTAGCATGCCAAGCCCTAGAAATTCCTCCCACTGTTACTTTGTTTCGCGCTTTTTACCGTCTTACCATGGCCGGGAACTGGTACACTTTTGAGAAAAGGCGAGACCTGAACCCCATCTGTAGTAGCAAGCCTCCCACAAATCGCCTATGGAAAAACCAATTTTTTTACCTTGATCACACATGCGTCCCCACAACCATGACCTGGCGCGATCCCAAGTTTGCCATTCGCGATGATGCTCCGAAGAAAGAAACCGTTAACCAAAAGCATTTTTCTCGTATTAGTAAACTTTCTTTTCCAGTTCGCAAACTTCCTGAAGCCATTCTGGTTGCTGCTCAAATTAGCAAAAACTGGCACGCTCCTCACTTGCGACCTTCCTTCTTTAATGGAGGCGCTAGTGAGTCTTTCATCCTGCATCCTATTCCTCACTACTGTCGTCTTGTTTTATTTTACAAAGCCCAATGCAACCCAACATCTAACTAACTGTTATATTTTTATTTATTTTTTTTTATCAGAAATGGACCTGTCTGGTGTATTGAAGCTTAGAGATTTTTCTTCCTTAACCTTTGAACCAGCGGAAGATCTCCCTGAGACAGCCCCAGTTATTGATCAAACCGGTGCCACTTCCAGCAATGTGATCATTCCTGAAGTAAATCAACTTGAAGCCCAAGAAAGTGAATCAACAAAGAATCCCCCTGTAATAACTTCCAAAAGAAAAAAGCATACTGCCAGAGGTCACCACGAGTCTCCTAAGAAAGATGAAGTTCCTGTCAATAAGAAGGACAAGAAAGATCCCCTGAAAAGAACTGAAAAACCAATAGATGCAGATGCTCCCCCTGCAACTACCCAAGGTGAAAAGCCCAATCAAAAAGACTTAAAAGAGGATCATATTCCCCGTCGTTCTCCAAGGCACAATGCTCAGCACACTTCATCAAACACCAATGACAACACCCTCACAAGCGAAACTCAAATGAGCCGCCTTGCTGATGTTTCTTCACCACCTGAAAGCGCAAGTTTCAATTTCGAAATGCTCAAAGGTTCTCCCCTTAGTCCTCCTAGCTTGTCTCATATGATCACCAACGATGACATCACTATGAATGAGTATTTTTCCACATCCCCTCCAGCTACCTTGGAAATAACTGAGAAAAGCCCAACTTTCTCTCACACATCCGATCGTACCACCATACCCTCTGCTCATGCTAATCCTTCGCAAGCTCTTATGTCCTCCCAACCTAACCTTTCAAATTCGAACATTTCCACATTCCTTCCCTCTTCCCAAAATGAAGTTGAATGGCTGAAGAATGAGCTTGCACTGGTCAAGACAAGGAGAACCGCAGGATACAACTTGGGAGAACTATTTCTTCCCAACTGGAACATCAGCAACAAAGATAGTTTTACAAATCCTGCCACAGCAAAAAACATGTTTTTGCACTGCTCCACTCCAAATGATGTAAAGTTTCTCCAAAGTCTACCTCCTTCCGTGCTAGCCGCCCGTATTACTGCTATTCATGCTGAAAGCCAAGCCATCCTACCCGAACTGTACAATCGTTGGATCAGAGCTGAGAATGCCAATTTATCAAGTGAAATTGCTCAAATGCAAAACCCAGCCATGCAGAGCAAAATTCAGGATCTAGAGAAAGAAAAAGTTGCTCTTGCTAAAGCAAAGAACGATGCCTCCCAAAAGAGAATCATGGCGGAACTTGCATTACATGAGGCTCGCTCAATGATCGACATGTTGAAAAAACAACAACTGATCCTTGAAAAGAAGAATTCTGACACCCTAGAAGAAAGAGAAACTTTGCTGCAAGAAAAACAGTTGCTCCATGAACAAAAACAAACAATTTCTGAAGGTAAAACCTCTTTCCCCTAACTTTTCCGACATAAAATTCTGTCCTGGTGTAGTCTTAACTCTTTCTATGCCTTTCCTTGTTTGACTTTTTCATCCTACCAGAAGTACTTTCTTTAAAGGAAAAGTTGAGCCAACAACAACATGAATCTGAAGAAAAACAAAAGGCTCTTGAGATGAAGCTGAAAATACTAACCGAAGAAAAACAAGTTCTAGAGGAGGACAAATCCTGGTTGTTGAAAGAAGGCGTTGATGCAATTGTGAGGAAATTGTTTAAAGATCCGGACATGGTATCTGCTGTTGGCAACATCAACAATGCGATGAATGCGTGCGGCGTAAATGAAGGCCTAATTCTCGGCTTCCAATATGCAAAAATGCCTGCATCCTCTGTGCTGACAACGAAAGAATTCGACAGGGATGCCAACAAGAAGCTTTCGGACGCCACTGAAGCCTTCAAACGCCTGCATATTCCATTTCTAAAGCAACTTCCAGATTTACACAATGCTACTCTTCAAGTAATCAAAGATGCTGTCCTTGGTAATGGATCATCTTCTCGTGCTGACAACCCTGGATCCACAACTGACTCCCACCCTACACCATCTGGTTCCGTTTGACTATCAAACGCATTTCCTTCTCTTATGCTTTTGAAAAACATTTAGATTACTGTGAACAATTCCCACTTGCACGTGGATGATCTTTTGATGCCTGTATGTGTAAGGCTTTTAAACTCTTCCTGTTATCTGCACATCCGAATGACTGCATGTTTTTGCTTAATATGCTTGTGCTACATGTACCTTTTTTCCTTAAAAATTTTTAAAATCGATATATTTGCATGTTTGATCAGGCATGCAAATATACAAAAATTGTTGTAAAAAGAAAATTGTTTTATCTCATGAAATATGCACCATGCGCATAACAAAATTAACTGTGTAAGCATAGAAATCTTTCATTTTTCAACACATAATCGACTTTACCAAACTGGAACATATCCAACCCTTAAAACAAAACATATTTGCTTTACTTAGTTAGGCCATACTAACTTTGCTCAAATCACATTTGTTATAACAAATCGGAACATATCCATTTACTTAGCTGAAACATATTCAACTTGCTATAATTAGAGCATATCTAATTTTCGTGCCTAAAACATATTTAAGCAGTTTAATCGAAACATATTCGATATTATAGGAATTTGCACATAGCACATTCACAAAAGAAAAGTGATAACTCATTTTTGCACAAAACAATGAGTTTCTATTATTCATATTGAGCCATACTCAAATTGTACAAAAATCCCTTTTATCATATTCATTAACACTATAGAACTATAAGAACAATGATTTGCTTTCTACGGAGTCTCTCACATTAACCATCTACACATGATACTTCCGCAAGTGAATACCATTCCATGACCTAGGCAAAACCTTTCCATCTCCATCCTCAAGCACATAAGAACCCTTACCCAAGACTTCTGTAATTTTATACGGCCCTTCCCATTGAGGCGTTAACTTTCCCAGCTTCAAAACTTTGCTAACATCGTTATTACGCAAAACTAAGTCACCTTCCTTAAAGTAATAAACCTTTGCATGAGCATTGTAATACTTTTCCATTTTTGTTTTATACTTCCCTTCTCTTATTGCCGCAACTTCCCGTCGCTCTTCTAACATATCTAAATTTTCCCTTATCAAATCATCGTTATTTCCATGTTCAAGCATCCTTCGAGTTGGTATCCCGACCTCTGCCGGTATAACCGCTTCTGAACCATACGTTAAACTAAAAGGTGTCTCTCCATTAGCTGTTTTCGGCATTGTTCGATAGGCCCAGAGCACATGTGTCAGTTCATCAACCCATCCGCCACCTGCTTTCCCTAGTCTTGTTTTAATGCCCTCAACTAAACTTCGATTAACTCGCTCAACCTGCCCATTTGCTTGAGGGTACGCGACAGATGCAAAGACCTGTGTTATAGCCAACTCCTCACACCATTCCCTAAAGGGATTATCTGCAAATTGCTTGCCATTGTCGGAAATGATGTACAGAGGTAACCCAAATCTAGAAATAATGTATTCCCAGACAAATTTTTTTACTTGTGCCCCAGTGATGTTTGCAACTGCTTTTGCCTCCACCCATTTAGTAAAATAATCCACAGCCACAATTAAAAATTTAACTCTTCCCGCAGCTTCAGGAAATGGTCCCACAATATCTATACCCCACTTTTGAAATGGCCAAGCTGACACAATTGGCACCATCTCATGTTTGGCCTTCAAACTAACTGGAGCAAACCTTTGACATTCGTCACATCTCTTAAGTATATCACTAGCAAACTTATGCATATTAGGCCAATAATACCCCAGTAAGATCAGCTTATTAACTACCATCCGAGGGCCCATGTGATTACCACATATTCCCTTATGAACTTCGTTAATCACATAGACGGCCTCTTCCTCAGTCAAGCACTTCAACAAAGGTCCCACATACGTCCTTCTATATAACAACCCCTCCTGAACCTGATACTGTAAAGACTTAACCTTTACTTTCCTGGCCTCCTCTTTTCCTTCCGGCAATCGCCCCGTCACCAAGTATTCATATATTGGCGCATACCAAACTGATCCAGACACAGCCACATCTGAGACTTGCTTCTTTAATATTGAGGGTCCATCCAAAACTTCCACCCTTATTTCTTTTCCCAAGTGTTTAAAAGATGTTGAAGCTAACTTACTTAAAACATCAGCTTTCTTATTTTGACTTCGAGTTACATGTGAAACCTCGCATTTGTTGAATTCCTTCATCAGGACCTTAACCTGATCCAAATATAGTGCCATCGCAGCACTTTTGGTCTCATAATCCCCACTGATGTGTTTTACAACCAATAATGAATCAGTACGTACTTGCACTTCATGCGCCCCTAACATCTTCATCATCCTTAACCCTGTTCACCAAAAATTTGTAAATACATAATATTGGAGAAAGTTAGTAAAAGATAATAAATTTTCCGTTTTATACTCCTAAGCAACCTGCCAACACAGCTTCATACTCAGCCTCGTTATTTGAAACTCCAAAATCAAATCTTATAGCATAAGTCATTTCATCTCCATCTAGACTTATAATTAATATACCTGCAACTTATGACGCAACAGAGTTTAAGCTTAAAACCAAATATGTAAAAGATAAGAAACAACTCCATTATTGTAAATGAAAAAACTGAAAAATCTTACCAGCACCTGCCCCTTCACTTCCAGTTGAACCATCTGTAAACAATTTCCATGGCAGTACTTTCTCCACATCCAACACAACCGTTGACACTTCCTGGCTTATGGGCATTTCAGCTAAAAAATCAGCAATCACCTGACCCTTCACAGCGGCCCGTGGCTTAAACTGAATGTCAAATTGACCCAACTCCACAGCCCATTTAAC
Organism: Deinandra increscens subsp. villosa; assembly: GCA_039602395.1. Classification (NCBI taxonomy): domain Eukaryota; kingdom Viridiplantae; phylum Streptophyta; class Magnoliopsida; order Asterales; family Asteraceae; genus Deinandra; species Deinandra increscens. The sequence goes on from JBCNJP010000007.1 coordinate 1,283,103, forward strand.
CATTCTACCAGACATTTCCGCTTTTCGCAACACTTGATTTATTGGACAAGACGTCAATACCTCTACACAATGCGCTTGGAAATACCTCCGCAAACGCCTCACAGCCACAACCAATGCAAGTATCAACCTTTCCATCGAGACATACCTCTTTTCATAATCTTTTAGTACCTTACTTACATAATAAACTGGCATCTGACCTTGCTCCCTTTCTGCTACTAAAACTGCACTTACAGATCCTTCAGTCGCTGCTACATACATTTGCAACGTCTCCCCTACAGTCGGTGCTGTTAAAGTTGGCAATTCAGTCAGCACCTTTTTCAACTCTGCAAACGCATCTTCCGCTTCTTGTGTCCACTGAAAATTTTCTTTCCCCAAACATTCTTTTAAAACCTTCATGAAAGGTAACGACCTCTCAGCTGCTTTAGCGACAAACCTATGCAATGCAACCAACCTTCCATTCAGAACCTGGACATCTTTTACTGAGGTTGGCGTCCCCATCTGTAATATTGCTTCCACCTTCTTTGGACAAGCACGAATCCCTTCATTAGATATCATCATCCCCAGAAACTTTCCACTTTGCATGCCAAAGGAACATTTCTTTGGATTCAACTTCATATTTATACTACGCAACTTTGCAAACGTTTCTTCAATGTCCATGAACATGTTATCCTCTTCCCTGCTTTTAATTACAATGTCATCCACATACGCCTCCAAATTCCTTCCCACCTGATCCTGAAAAGTTTTATCCATTAACCTTTGATAAGTTGCCCCCGCATTCTTCAACCCAAAGGGCATCTTAGTGTAACAAAACAACCCTTCCCTTGTGATGAAAGTGGTTTTATCTTCATCCTCTACCGCCATTTGTATCTGATGATATCCTTTGTATGCATCCAGAAAAAATTTCCATTTAAATCCCGTAACCGAATCTACCTTCCAATCAATCTCTGGTAATGGGTAACAATCCTTTGGGCACACATTATTTACATTTTTAAAATCAATACACATCCTCCAGGAGCCATCAGGTTTTTTGACCAACACGGGATTTGATACCCAATCCGAAAATTGTATTTCTCTCAAAATATTTGCTTCTAACAACTTATCCACCTCCACTTTCACAACTTGCGCCCTTTCATTATCCATCCCTCTCTTCCGTTGTTGATACGGAACACTTCCAGGATACAAAGCCAGCTTATGTTCTGACAAATGCCTCGGTACTCCGGTCATATCAGAAGGTTCCCAGGCGAAAACATCCACACTTTTAGCTAATAAATCATACAACTTTTCTCTTGCATTCCCCGATAATTGGTCTCCAATTTGCAACTGCTGATCTGGATACCTTGAGTTAATTGCCCACTTATCCATTTTTATAATTGCCCCTCTATCTTCCTTTTGTATTTCCCGTAATTGCACAGCACACACTTGTAAACACCCATCAGAAGTTAAAGATGCGACCCCTCTTGGTGTTGGAAACCTTATCATCCCATGAGTTACTGATATTACTGCCCCCAACTGACTCAGAACTGGCCTCCCCAAAATGACATTATGAGAAGATGCAGCACTGACCACTAGGAACGTAACTTCCAAAGCTCGAATCTGCTCCCCCACTCCTAAGACCATTGGCAAAGTAATTTTTCCCAAGGGTCTAACCATCTCTCCTGAAAATCCCATCAATGGAACTTTTGATGGCACCAACTTTTGTCGCACCTCTATCCCCATTTTCCTAAAACACTGCTCATACATAATATCCACCGCACTCCCACAATCCACATAAACTCTCCTGACTTCGTAAGTTGCTATCGTAGCAACCACCACCACAGGTTCCTCTCTTGCCATCTGTTTTAGAAGTGGAGGGAAAGTAATTTCCTGATACTGCCAATCATCTTGCTTACTTATCTTTTTCTTCTGAAACTTTTCCACCTGATGACGCTTTATACCGATCATATTAATAACCTTAGCTGGTTCAGTACCCCCTTTTAGAACTTTTACTAAATGCCCCAACTTTCCAGACCTCACTGCTTTATCAATCTCCTTCTTTAATGCCCAACAAGCATCGGTTGTGTGGCCCCTATCTTGATGAAAATCACAGTACTTGTCAAGATTCTTCATAGGAGCAGCTTTTATTTTTGGAGGAGCCTGAAACTGAACACGCTCAGTTGATAAAATTTCACTTGGAGTTTTAATAAGTTCCACAAATTTATCATGCCGAGTCGAAACATAACCGTTTCTCGACTGATTTCCAGCATATCCTGCTCTAGCAACTACGGGCCGAACCCACTTATTTTGAAAATTCCCCATATTATTTCTTATTGGACCCGCGTATCTTCTGTTAACCTGACCAATCCCTGCATATCCACCTCGAGGAACCAAATTTCGACCTTCTGTTTGAACAAAACTCCCACATGCATTTTTCCCTCTAACATAAGCCTTAGCCTTATCCATCAAAACTTCCATAGACTTCGGAAGATCCTCATGCAATTTCTCAACCAACTGAGCACATCTAACCCCATGACAGAATCCAGAAATATGCAATTGATCGCCTGCCCCAGAGATTTTCATACTCTCCCGATTGAAACGACCTATAAAGTCCTCTATTGACTCTTGATCCCTACGTCGGATATTATGTATTTCTGTTGGATCTCTTGTGCATTTTTTCTGCTGACTAAACTGCCTCAAAAACTTTCCCTTCAAATCCTCAAAACTAACAATTCCACCAACCGGAAGTGCATCGAACCAGACCCTAGCTATACCAGTAAAAGTTTGTACAAACATATGGCACCAAGTCTCTTCCGCCCAATTTTCTAACCTAGCGGCAGAGTAAAATTCGAACACATGATCATCTGGATCTGCCAATCCTGCATACTTATTCACCGTTGACGGCATCTTCAACTTGCGAGGAAATGTTGCTTCCGCGATCCATGAAGTAAACTTTGACTGTGACGTCATAGACTCCGGCATATATGGAATAACCATCTCTGCATCTCATTAATACTCAAAAATAATCAATCAAATTTCAATGACACGTAGACCATGCCATAGACATGATTTAGCAAACTGATCTTTGACATAATTTTACAATTGTTAATCATCAATAAATTTTACCTCGAAAGTAACTTTCCTTTTAGTTTTGTGAATATTATAGTAAATAAAAAATTAATGACTCTAAGAAATCATCATCAATTAAGTAAAGAAAGTCAATGATCCAGATTATCATCGTAAAGCTTTCACAAATTACCATCAATGATTCCAAACATGAACGTCATACCTTTTACCGAAGGTTTCACCATTTTTACTGTATTCCGATCATCTTTTACCGTTGATTGCCGCTGGTTCTGTATCTTACTTCGAAATTTTGCCAGCTGGATTTGCATATCATCAGCTTCTTCTTCCATAGATCGTTGTTCCTTCAAAAACATCAACAATTCTTTATTTCTTCGCAAAAAATCAACATCCAATTCTGACAATTCATCGTCATCCGACTCCTTCTCCGGCGATTTCCTGTTCTTTATACCGGCATCGCTATCGAAAACAACCATATCTTGTTTATCAGAAACATCCTTAATCATAGGCTTCTTTGATCCGTCAGCATTCTCAGCAATCAACGTCTTCGGATCCATAAATGAAGTTGTGAAAACCGAAGTAGTCTTAAGTGGTGATTCATCAATAGAAAAACCCGAATTCTGCCGAAAAGAAGAACTCGACTTCAATTTTTCATTCGAAGCCGTAACTGAAAAAGTTTTCTCCAAATCACTCATCGTCAAATTCAACACTCAATCACAAAGGATCCAGTCAACTAATGGATGGCGCCACTGAAAATAGAATAAATAGAACGTTTTATAAATCATATCTCGTTTTATAAATTCAACACTCAATCACAAAGGATCCAGTCAACTATCGGAATACGTAAACATGACTCGTTTTATAAAACGTTTAAATGAAAAATCTATAAGTCCAAGTAATGTTTTTAAATCATATCTTTTCTCATGACGTTTTAAAAATAGAATAAATATTTCATAAATATTTAAAGCCCTTGACTATTTTTACGACAAATAAATAATTATTCTTAACAAATAATTATTTAGGGAAACTCTGAAACTTGTAAATGATGGGAAATAAATTATTTCAAGGAACAATATAATTATTTTGACAATAATTATAAACCTGATTCTCCATTAAGTTTTAATATAACTTAAACGTGTTGGAAAACATATCAACTTCCTTAAAAATCAATTGAACTAAATAAATGATATATCTTATTATTTAACAAAACATTCAATATCTGATTTTATTTCATTAACGTTGCCTTTTCTTTATATTTATATAAACTCAAAAATGCGTATTTATTTGCACGATAAATACTAATAACGGGCTTTCCAAACGAATACAAACGGGAATAATGTCAAGACTTGACCGGTATCATTTAGGTGACATATGTTACTCATTCGATCATAGACCTTATGCAAATGTCTTATTTATTTAAAATAGGACGTTACTTGCTACCACTACTTCATGGTTCATTCATTCATCTGCTGATTCTGTGAGTTTCACGGCCCCTTTTCCTTTTAACTGTTTTATACTTTGGGGGAGAAATCATGAAAACTGTTAAATGCTTTTTACTTAATATTATGGTTTATCTGTTAGCCGTATGACTACTTGTTCTCTTACTGATTGCCCAACTTGGTACATTATCGTTATAAACGTTTGTACAACTGTAATCCCACCATTAATTGATTTCAATTAGTTCTGTACGAAACGATAGCTAGTAAATAGATCTATTTGGGTTGACAACCCTGCCCAGTTTGGTAGCTCCGATCCTGACTCCGTACATTTTCAAGGGGCACACGTCGGTTATTCTGCTCTGTTTAACATCTCTGGGCTAGAGATGCTTGGGTGGGTAAACCGTTAGTATTTGAAATCAAGGTTCAGGTGAGATCATACATCCACAACGGTAAAACGAAGTAATATTAAGTATACTAAAAATTGTTTTACAAATGTCTTATGATAAATCATAAACCTGTGAACCTCACCAACATTATGTTGACCCATTTTCAAACTCATGATTTCTCAGGTAATTGAGCAATCACCGAAGGCATGCAAATGGGGCTTAACTTCAACTATCGGATCTGCTTCGCCGGAGTCATAGTCCCGACATATCCCAAATAAACTACCTTATGATTTTATCAATAAATTAAGACTTTTTATTTTCAAATGTAAGACATTATCATTTCACCACTTTTCCGCTGCAATCTAAATGATGTGATGTTTTACTATAATGTTTGAATATAATTAGTTGTTCTATGTATCCACGACTATGATTCCATTCCCGTTCACACCCGAATCCGTTGACCGAGGTGTGACAGAAAAATAATCCGTAACACCGTCTTCATTCCCCCCTTGATCATCGCATTCCATCTCCTCCCTCCTATCCCACTTTCACGTCTACACCTCTCCACCTCTTCCCAATTTACGGTTTGCTACAACTCCATTCTCTCCATCAACATCGCAACTCTCTCCCTTACTTCCGCCATTCAATCACACAGCTACGCCTAGATTTAGGGGTTGCCAAGGTGGTTCTACACTATTTTGGCGCCACGCGCCCTCCTGATTTATTAATTTCCTTTTTTTTAATTTCGAGTCTATGCCTTGGGCTTTCATTCCATACGTATTTTATTTCCCTTTTTCTCAATTTTAAATCTTTATTATTATTTTTAAAAATAATTTCACCAAAAAGTCTATAATTTTATTAGCTTTATTTCTGGGAAAAAAATTAAAAAAAAAAAGTTTAGTGATTTTTTTATTGTTGCATCATGCATTAGTACTAATAGTATTGCTGCATGATGCATTAGTATTAACAATGTTGCATAATGCATTATTAATTTTAAAGCTAAAATTTGAATTTTATTTTATTTTATTTTTTTAAAAAAACTCAAAAAATGTATTTAAAGTTTTTTCTTTTTCCAGTATACTTAAAATAATTAAAAGAACATATAAAAAAAATTAAAAAAAAAACTTTTTTTTTTGTTTGGTTTTTTGGTTTTCGCATATTATTTGTTTTTGCTTGGAACCTAACCCGCTTTTTTATACCTTACACAATAATATATATCTATTATCTATAATCTATTATCTATTATCTATTACTATATATAATACATATTGCCCTAAAGGGCATTTTCATCATGTAATTTCCTTAATCCTTAAGATGCGTACAAACTAATAAGCACAATGTACAAGTCTTGAAGCTCCTTTAAACCCACCACTTACATCTTTAAACCTACACCCATCAATGAGCTGCCCTCCTCCTCGATCCAACCATCAGAATTCAGCGGTGGCACAACCTTCGATTACCACGCTCTCCACCGCTCTCTCCCGCCGCCTTCGATTCCCACGCTCTCCAGACCTCTCTCTCCTTCAATTAGGCAACCCTTCATTTCTTCTCTGTTTCCTTCTTCAACCAGTGTTTCTTTGGTAATCATCACTCATGCCCTCACCCCCGATTGGGCCGCGGTTGTAAAGAGGATTCAATATGGAGGACTCTATAAATCCACAACACCCTCTCCATTTCGTTTTACCATTTCCATCTGCATCATCTAATCTGAGGTAAATGTTCTAATTTGATTTCGTTCTTATTTGAAGCTCTACAATCTAATGTTACATGAATCTCTAATCTGAGGTAAATTTTCTAATTTCGTTCTTATTTGGTTTTTGTTTTGAAGCTCGATTTCGTTTTCCCATCTCCTTGTGCAATCTGAGGTAATTTTTTCTCTGTTCTAATAGCTTTTATATGATCCGAGGTAAATTTTTCTCTGTTCTTATGTTTTGTGTTGTAATAGCTGAAAGACAACTTACAACAGTCCAATAAGTAAACAATTATGTTTGTTATTAACAAAGATGTTTATTAATCATTTTATAAAGCTACTGTTGTCAACTGAGTTTGTATATTGGAAAACATCAACTAAATTATGTAAAGCCGATGTATCTTTTCTTTTTTTACTTATCTTAATATTATGTAACGCCATGTATCTTAGTTTTTAAGTTCAAGTTTAAAAGTATTGTCATTTCTTTTCCTTTCCCTTTAAACTTGAGAATAGATTATTTGAGCATCTTAACTCATTCTTAACATCTCAACCATTAAGCATCTTTCTTTATATTCAATAATCAGCTTATCGTATCATGTGTATCTTACTGAATTTGATCTTTTCCTTTCCCTTTCTGTTTTGTCATAACTTGAGCAATTGTTTAGTCATCATATTGTGCTACATTTTTGTTTTGTCAGTTTATAGGATTAGGTATTCAATCATATCGTGATATAATGATCTTTGAATCTGTATAGGTGTTTCTGAAATTTATATTGTTTAGTCATCATATTAGTGTATGATATAGTTGTTGTTAGTGTATGGAATAAAAAAATCCACTCCCTTAATGCTTTGATGCTTTGACCCCTGTTAATTCCATCCCAAAACTTATATAATTAATTCAACTGCATGCTTTTTTGTGTGTTCAATCAGTATTAACACTCTAAGGGACATTTAAAAGACTAACAGAACCAAGCATAGGGACCGAACTTAAAAGATTAACAGAACCAAGCATAGGGACTGAACTTAAAAGATAAATAGAACCAAGCATAGGTACTGAACTTAAAGAGATTAACAGAACCAAGCATAGGGACTGAACACTTATCTAATTTTTCTACATGCTTTTTTGTGTGTTGAATCATTTTTAACACTCTAAGGGCCATTTAAAAGATTTTAAAACAAAGCATAATTGGATGTTAATCAAATCTTACTATTTTGAACATGTACTCATGTACTATTTTGCTTTTCTAATTTGTGGCCTATTTTTAGTTGTATTTTGTTTCTTAAACACAAGTTTAATGATGTGATGTTTGAAAAAAATGATTTTCCAACATTCTAAATGATTATTAAATAACTATAACCGTATATATTCTTGATAAGCACATTCTAATATTTTGACCCATTAAGAAAAGACCCAATCGATAGGATCCTCATTTGAGTCAACAGGGGAACTGTATTGGTGATTAGTTTGCTTACATATTCCTCTTTTATGTGATGAAAATAAACATTATTCAAATGACATAAATGTCTGTGTGATGTTTGGATGGTAACTGCAGTATGCTAAACTAACTGCCAAAAGCCTTTGACAATTCATTATTCACGAAACAAGTTTTGTAGATAGATGTAAGCTGGAGAAATTAATTTAGTTTACGTGTCTGTGACCTTAATAAAACTAACGCAGTCTGTAGCATCCAGATGAGATATTGAAGAAAACAATGAGTACAGTCTCCTTCCTCCTTAGCCTCCCGCTTTCTGCCGCCTCCTTCCACCGTCGATTTTATGGTATTTTTATGTCCCTCACCACTTTGTGTAACAGGGACAAAAGGGGGCTCCTATATGAGGTATGGCTTATTCATGCTTTTTGAATCCATTACTATGTGCATATGCTATTCCGGATATTGTTTCTTTTCGGCAAAAGCTAGCAGTTGTTTCATTTCACTCCTTTTGGATGCTTTTATGGTTTGTAGCAAACGTTTTTGTGGCTTACTTTACACCTGTTTTTCAGGTTTTTGAGTTCAATTCTGCTGTTTCATAGCTTGATTAATTTCTTAATTTCCTGTTACTTGAATAGACAGATACATGTAGGTCATTTTCTTATTATTTAGGCATTTCATGGTAGCTTGACAGCCCATGTTTTCTTCCTTGTTTGATGTTATTGGTGATTGATAATGACCGATGCGTGCATATGAGGTCTATCTATTACTCTACCAGATTGTAATGTCTAAATATAATGCATGTTTTAGTGCGTGTCTCTCTACCTGCATGTTTTTCTTGTTATTGTGTAGTTTCTTTTGTTCAGTCAGTTTGACAATACTAAAGTTGAGAGGCACATTGGTCTTTTAGATGTAAGTTGATCATGTTTCTTTGATTAGATTTGTGTTCATCTTGAGAGCTGGATTTGTTTCTTTTATGTGTGTTTAGTTTAACAACTTTTGCTTTTTAGAAGATTGCTAAAAAGTTGACAACTTTCTTTTGAGTTAATATGTACAGTCGAGCTTTCTATGACAAGAGGATTTTTCAAGAAGTCAACGGAGATGCACTTGGAGAGGTATTTTCTATCATCATGGTTTTGTTTATTTTACCATTGTCATATTCTATCTAAAGTGGTGATATTTAATTTCTATTTTTTGTTCTGATCAACAGGAATTCGAAGTTATGTGTTCAAGATCATGGGAGGGTGTGACAAGCAAGGTTTTCCCATGAAGTAGGGAGTGTTGGTAAGTTCATTGGTGTGTTTATGGCTTGAGGATATCCTTTGGGACAAAAAACTTGACATGGATGTGTACTGTTGCAAAGGTGTCCTAAGAGTTGTGAACTCTGGTGATCTTCACACTGTACATGTAATACTTAATACAAATAATATTTTTAACCTCTTCAATAAAATTTTCAAGTTAAAAAATATAAAAACAAAAAGTCTTTACTTTGCAGGTTGTGAGGGAGATCTATGAGATAGCTCTTGCACGCAAATGGAGAACCAAGGAAAATCAAACGACTAGGATCGTGTTCATAGGTAAACATATAACTATCCCTTCTATTGGTGCAGTCAATGTTTTGACCACAGAAACATTAATTTTTGATCTCCAACTAACTACTTAAGCGCGGGAACAACTGTGTAAAGTTTTATGGTATTTCTAAACCGTCTGAGTGAGTTACTTGAAATCTTGACCTAGATTTGTCTTGGACTAAGCGTGCTTTTATCTAAAAACAGTTTTTAAAAATAGAGCATTTTAAAAAATATGAGTCAAATAAGTTGAAACTTTACTAAAGTGTATGTAGAGCATTTTAAAACTAGGAGACAAATGAGTTGAAACTTTATTAAAGTGAATCCCAGTAACCTTCAAAATCATTTTATTTAAGAAACATTAACAATGTAACTTTTGTAATCATATACATAAATAAATTATATTTGTATATTAAATTAAAAAAATAGGCGAAAAAAAGTTGGGTGTTGACCCAACTGAGAACACAAGCAACCCAACCCGCCTGTTTGTAGTTTTTCTTTGCTTTTTATGTGCCTCAAACTGCTAATTGTTGTAACAGTACATATTCACAGCCTTGTTATCAAGGGAATATGTGACTTTCTTCCTGCTTACTATGATATCTGCTTGTGTTTTTTTTAAATGGAGTTTCACAGTTGGCTAAGATATGTTTAAATGGAGTTTCATAGTTGGATAAGATATCTGCTTGAGATGGTTTCTTTTCAGGATTTTATACAGGGTAACCAAAGAACCTAGCAATACATTCTCAGATTTCTGTTATCAATCAAACAACAATATGTGACTTTTACTTTCCTCTTATTTGTATTAGAAATAAACAAGTGTAAATGTGGGACTAACAGATGCCAATGTTAAATGTGGAATTATTAGTTGCCAATAAAGAAAACCTGGGATTATTTAAATCCAATTTTCCTATTTTTTTGTAAAAATGTAATGAATTGTTTCTACATGTTTTTGGGTTATTCAAAACTGTTTGCTTTTAGAATTCTAATATACTTTATGTTTCGGTTGGTACTTAAATTGGAACAAAATCAGTGCAATAGTTTGACCATATTAAGTTCTTTATTTCTTTTTTGCTTTATCTTTTTTTGGAACAGCGATTTCATTAACAACGGGCCTAGCACTGCAAGGACCCGACAACAACAACAACGAAATTACATATTACAAATTAAAAGCACACCAGTCATCCCAAGAGCACGTCCTAGCCCTCAACCTACACCCAACCCAGAGAAAGCTACAACATTTAATATCGGTAACGACCCGACACACCGAAGGACGTCTCCTATTGAAAATCGCCTCGTTTCGTTCCTTCCATAAGATCCAACACGAAGTAAAAAGAATGGCATTAAGAATCAGCTTTGTAGACACCTCCAACGGGCAAGATTCGACCCATTTGACAATGTCAATCACCGAGAAGAAAAACAAATTAGGAATCCTGACCCAACTAGCCACAAAACACCAAACCTCCGAAGAAAAAGCGCAGCCCGTTAAGAGGTGGCCAATAGATTCATCCACCGAACCACACATCGGACAGAGAGGTGACTGGACATGGACCCCTCTTCGAGCTAACTGATCGATAGTAGCCACCCTATTTTGAACCGCCCGCCACATGAAAAGGTTTACCTTGGAAGGAATCAGCTTGTTCCAATCAAAAACCCACGAAGGGGACTGCCGCCCCGAGGCACACATAATGTCTCTAACCGATTTAGTCGAAAAGGAGCCAGAATGATCACCCTTCCACAGCCACGCATTGCCTTTAAACTCCATCAAGGATTCCATGTAAACATTGAATTCGCAAAGAACCCCTTTAATATTAGCGATATTCTTCCATGTCCCCGTGATCGTTCTCCTATAGGGAAGAAACTACTATTCTACCACGAACGTTGTGAATCGAAGCCACAACCCGGCGCCACAACCTATGCGGCTCCACATGGAAACGCCAAAACCATTTGGCCATAAGGCATAAATTGACCTTATCAAGAGGCACCAGACCCATGCCCCCTTCATGTTTAGCTCTACAAACACCCTCTCTGTTAACCCAGTGGATGTGCCCCTTAAAATTACCACCCATGCCCCCTTCATGCTTTATCTAATTAGATTTGTTGGATCATTGTTCAAATCATGGTCTGTAACTAACAAAGCTCATATCATGATACAAGGTCGTGGTTCAAATAGGATGTGTTCCAAATTTAACTCCTTATAAATTGTCGTTACGCCGCACCGCGTTAACAGTAACGAATATCACGTTGTAAATTGTCGTGTCGCTATAACGTGCTAACAATTGATGAATAACGCGCTATAAACTTTCGACGCACCGCATCGCACTAACAGAAACGAATATCGCGTTGTAAATTGTCAGGCGGCCGCAACACGCAGACAAAAGACAAATAACGAGCTATAAACTGTAGCCGCCGCTAACAGTTTTTAAAAACAATCAAATGGCCAAGTTCTCAAAGTATCCAAAAGCTTACAAAACCATAAGGTTTATGATAAAAACTAACTTCCAAAAAATCTGCTCCCGTGAATTCCAAACCATGGAACTTAAAAAGTCAATATCCCACAAAATAGGAAACAAAATAATTTGAAAAATACTAAAGATAACAAAATTAAATACTAACTAAGCAATTCACTAATAATTTGGAGATAAGCTCAAATTGCCGCCATCTTTCAATCCCAATCTCGAGTCAACAATCTTCAGGTTTTATTCCCGTATCATTCTCCCCGTCTTTTAAAAAAAAACTCGTCCTCAAGTTTTACATAAACTTAACATCGCAATTCTAGATCATAGCCACCTGGGTCAAATGGGACATCAACTTGGTCCTTAATCATTAACACGATGATCCATCCCAATGCTCCTACACCAATCTTTCCATCTTTAAAAAAAAATCGTCCTTGAGTCTTGTGAGCATTATCGTTGAATCGCTTGAAAATTTTGAATGGACCATCGGCTCCTTTGTTCATTTTTCCAGACTTACGTTTTTTTATAAATGTGAAGACTAAAAAAACTTGATCAATAACTTGAATATTAACCCATTAGGTCGCTCCCCATATAACGTTTTGACATGAACCACATCTTCAATAAAATAATTCTCTAAAGAATAATCTTCAAGTCTGGTCACCACCAACATAATATGACTTTCGAATTCCAAATTGTGATGCTCATAAATATTCTCTTGAGCAAAATAATCCTTTGAAAAATTAATTCTAATTCTACTCACCCCAGCCTTATAACTTCCATATGTCAAAATGATATTTTCATAAATATTAAATTCACCAGGAAGATTATCTAAAACTTTAGCACCATTACTACCGAGCACAATTTGAAATATAGAATACGGATGCATGCTTATAGAAAAAGTATTCAAACCATCCGATGTGGTGTTCGATTCTTTAATATGATTTACAGCACCGTGAATATCTTCAAGAAAATCCCGATGATCAACACTGCTAGCGACCTCATTTCCATTCAATAAATCAACAATTGTTGGTTCGTCCTCTGGAACGGTAAATCCGTTAAGAACATTTTGCACAAACGAATATTCTTTCTCATCAGGGTTAATATCATCTTCATCGAATCTAGGTTCACCTTCCCAAAAACATTCATGAACATATTCATTTTTATAGCCAGGTTCAAGGAACTATGCGTGGGGATGGCTGAAAGGATACTCCTCTCCGTCGTCACCTTCGTCCCAGACGACGGTACTCGACTCGGTTTCCTTCTTCCGCATCTCCTGTTTGAACTCAAGATATTGGATCCGCTTTCGGAGCTGTTTGATCTTAAGATCTCGTTCAAGATCTCGGATCCGTTGTTGGAGCGGCTTAATCTTGAGATCCCGTGGGTCAGGGTAGACTCCATCGTTGCCTCTATCGGCGATTCTACGAATAGAAAGTCGATCTTCTCCATGAGCAGCCATTTGAATCAACCTAGAGCTCTGATACCAAATGATACCGAATCAGTCAACCTAAAAACCAGGCGACTAGGGATCTGGGATAAACCTCCAGGATCTTTTTATTAATCAAAACTTCACCTCCTAATAATGAAAACAGAAGTCCTTTAAATAAGAAAACATAAATTTGGAAAACAAGATAAAATCTAAAAAGAAATTATTTAAAAATTAATAAGCTAATAAAATAAAGATATGGTCACGGGTTCCGGATACGGATCATCCGGATCCGTATCAAACGAGCTATAAACTATAGCCGCCGTAACGCGCGGGCACCATACTATATCTATTTAAACACCCATATTACCTTTCTAACACATCGTTAACATCATGATCCGTTAATGATCATCAACCACCCAAAAGGAATGAAACCAAGATTCTTTATGTTGAGGCTAGATTATGAGGCTTGTAATATTAAATAAGTTGGGCTGGGCTTAGAGGGTTTAATTAGATTAGTGGACTAGTTTTCTATTAGATATGGGCTTGGGCTTGGTTTAAGATCAATAGAGGCTCAATAGTAAACCCAATGTGGTGGCTATATAAACCCCATTGGTTTACCATTTAGGTGTGGCTCATTCTAGTTGTTCACGATCGTAAACCCGAGAGACAGAGTTTACGATTCTTATCTTGTACCCGACAAGTTCATCTTGTGTGCAAAGATAAAGTTTTTACTGTTTTAATCATCGTATTCTTCGTGTTTCTTCTCTTCTCTATCTTGAATCAATCAATCACTTGGATTCCGCACTCGTGATTGATAGAATATCGTGAACGGTTGTTGATTCTGGATCTACAATTGGTATCAGAGCCAAGAAACGTGCGTTTCGAGGTTCTCACGATATTGGATTCAAGCATTTTCTGGAAAAGGTTCGAGTTTTTGAAGGTTTGAAGCTGCGTGAGGTGTTTACGATTGGTGTTGCTGCTGTTCTTATGTGTTTACGACCATTTTCTGGGTTTGGTTGAGTGTTTACGACTTCTGGAGGTGTTTACGATCAACTGTTCTTCATCAGTTTGCGTTTACGATTGAGAAAAACGCGTTTACGACTTTTTTGTACCGGAAACAGAGTTTACGATTTTCTTCAACCGGAAACGTGTTTACGACTGGAAGTTATCGGAATTAGAGATTACGGAAATTGCTGAGGCTAGATTCCGAGGCTTGTTATATTAAATAAGTTGGGCTGGGCTTAGAGGGTTTAATTAGATTAGTGGACTAGTTTTCTATTAGATATGGGCTTTGGGTTGGGTTTATGATCAATAGGGGCCCAATAGTAAACCCAATGGGGTGGCTATATAAACCCAATTGGTTTACCATTTAGGTGTGGCTCATTCTAGTTGTTCACGATCGTAAACCCGAGAGACAGAGTTTACGATTCTTATCTTGTACCCGACAAGTTCATCTTGTGTGCAAAGATAAAGTTTTTACTGTTTTAATCATCGTATTCTTCGTGTTTCTTCTCTTCTCTATCTTGAATCAATCAATCACTTGGATTCCGCACTCGTGATTGATAGAATATCGTGAACGGTTGTTGATTCTGGACCTACAATTGGTATCAGAGCCAAGAAATGTGTGTTTCGAGGTTCTCACGATATTGGATTCAAGCATTTTCTGGAAAAGGTTCGAGTTTTTGAAGGTTTGAAGCTGCGTGAGGTGTTTACGATTGGTGTTGCTGCTGTTCTTGTGTGTTTACGACCAGTTTCTGGGTTTGGTTGAGTGTTTACGACTTCTGGAGGTGTTTACGATCAAGTGTTCTTCATCAGTTTGCGTTTACGATTGAGAAAAACGCGTTTACGACTTTTTTGTATCGAAAACAGAGTTTACGATTTTCTTCAACCGGAAACGTGTTTACGACTGGAAGTTATCGGAATCAGAGATTACGATTAAGGTTTACGATCAGGGTGCATATTGAAATCGTAAACAGTGTTTACGATCGGGAACAGTGTTTACGATCGGAATCAGGTTTTGCGGCAAAGAGTCACTATTTCACACTTTCACGGAAACGGGTGTAACTTTTGACTCGTTTGGAGTTAGAAGCTCAAATTTGAACACGACGTTCGTGACACCGAGCCCCAGAATTACCCCGGACTAACGTCCAGGAGAGCTTGTTTGGACCCCCAAATTCCACTCCGAAGGCCCCCGTTTTTCAGTTATAAGTTTTTGACACTATTCTTTGAATAGTGATTTTGCCGTTTTTTCTAAACTTTCAGAAGCTGCATATCTAAAGAAAGAAAATGAGTTCAGTGGTTGAAGAAAATAATTTGGTTGAGAACAAGGATGATTTCGCAGATGAAGTTGACAAAACTGAGATATGCCCCAATCCTACTTGTGCTCGTATAATTCCTGGACTTAGACAAATCTGTAAAAATTATCAGCTAGAACTGTTTGAGATAAAATGCGAGAGGAGTTCTTTTAAGGGTAGATGGCAAAAGAATGAGGAGAAGGTAAAAGCTTAGAAACGAGACATTGAGAAATATCAGAAGCTAGCAACGGAGAAGACTATCTTATATGATCGGGCTAGGATTGAGATATCTGAGCTTACACAGAAATTAACTGAACTGCAACAAAAATTTGATGAGCTGCAGGTCAAGTATGATTGCAATCAGGAAAGAAATAAGCGAATGCTCGATGCTGGAAAGGAATTGTCACATGCTGTTGTGACTGGTCAAGTTGGGAAAGATAAAACTGGGTTTGGGTCAGAAAAGTCTGATAAGTCTCTGTCTGCAAACAACATTATTCCTCCACCAGTTCCCAGAGACATTATAGGAATACTTCTTAGTGAGGATCAAGTTGAACGAACCGAGTATGATTATAAAGAAGCTGCTCCTCCTATTGATAGTGTCTTGGTTGGAACTACACCATTGACTCAAGAAGAAATTGATAATGAAGCAAACATGAGTTATGGTGAAGGGAGAGTAAAGGATATATCAGACAATGATGCTGAGTGCCAGAAATATGACAGGTGTCACAACTCTAAGTCTGATGAAGCTGGGATAGAGTTGAAACCATACCCTAAAATTGAAACCCCATGCTTCAAAGTAATTGATGAAGTCAAAAGGGAAAAGGTGATCTTGACGACACGGCCTGAGGGGAAGATCTTTATGACATTTGGATCAATGTTTGACCAAGAACCATATGTAGGATATGAATTACCATCCTTCTCCTCCAAGTTCAAGGGAATAACCGATGGAGTGATAAGTGAACCTAAAGTTGAGAGGCCAAAGATCACCATCAAGCATCCAAGTATGAAACCAACAGCTGGTGTGAAGAATGAAAAACTCAAGGGAGTAGTTGTGTCTCCCATTTCTTCAGTTAGATCATGCAGTTGTTGTTGTAATTGCAAGAATGATGCTTCAACGTCAAAGAATCAAGGAAGCACAAAGACAGTAAAGACAGGTTCGACACAGGCTTCGACAAACCAGCAGAAAGTCAAATCTGAAGCTGCAGTCAAACCAAAGAAACATACACAAGGCAAACCAACTCCATATCAGCCACCGAAGACAAATGGGTACACGTCTGACTTCTATCTAAAGAAGCAGACTTGTTTTAATTGTGGCATCGCTGGTCATATTGCTAGAAACTGTCTTTATCGCCCGTATGAACCCTATTTTCCGAAAAGTCAAAGGGTTTCATCTCAGGAGTCTGTAAAGTCTAAGCCAATGATGGTGCAAACACCTAAGGCAAGGAAGACTGTTGCTCCTAAGGTTAAACCCTCTGATCAACATTGGGGCGCTGCCAAAGCTAAAAGAAAATCTATAAATCAAAACAACAGTCTTCCAAGTTACAAAAATTTTCAAAAACAGATGAAGAAACCAGTTTCAAAACAACCAAAGTCTGAAAAACCCAAGGTTACCCCTCCCAAGGTAACTAAAACTGTTTTCAAATATGATTCTAAAATGAAGAAGGTTGAAATACCTAAAGTCACAACTCCAAAAGTGACTAAAACAAATGTTAAATCACCTGGAACTTGGAAACCAAAAATCAAGGCAGCTCCATCACAACTTCCTGATTTCTCAAAGGGGATGTTCTTACAAGAAGTATCCTTTATTGATTCCTCAGGTGTACCCAGAAAAACAATGGCCTGGGTACTATTAGCTAACTAATCACTCACTCTGTACAGGAACGATCAAGGAGGATTATCACTAACGTTTTTATTACTAATTTGTTTGTTGATAAGTGATTGTTCCAGGCACAGTTTAGGAGACGTATCTTCATGTCATGTCAAGTAATCTATAAATGGAAGGTATGTCTCATTGAGAGGTAAAAGGTGAAAATCAGCATGAAAGGTACGTTTTTAACTTGGTTGTTTGAATGATGAGGCAGCAAAGGGTCTTTTGAGTCAAACCTATTTCATTAAAGTTTCAATTAAGCCGTTGATTGATTATGTGTTTGACTTCAAATGCAATGAAGTGTGCATGTCATGAAACCCAATTTTCTAAAATTTTCAAATCAATACTTTGAAAGTTAGCTTGGCCAGATATCTTCCAAATTTTGTGTTTTGTTCTTTTAAGTGTGTTTGTGTGTTTTATTTTTTATTTAAAAAAAAAACTGAAAAATGATGTTCACAAGATTGTGACATTAAAAATCAAAAAGCAAGGGGAAGAAATGTAAAGATGAAGAAAAAGTTGACCCCTAAAAAATAGTGTGCTTTTCAATTTTTAATTGTTTATGTCTTGTTTTTGAGAAGTTTAGGGGAAGTAAAATGAATGTCCGGGTTGGAGATGGCTGACACACGTAAGGCGGAAGTGAAAGGCAAGCTCCACGGTGATATGCTCGGTAGGCTCGACCTAAACTTATGACCTCCAATGAAAGTGCAGTGAACTTAAAAGATATATATGTTTAGTTTTCCATCCCAGGTTGCATGGTTTAAAAGACTGAGTCCCGGCAAAAATGGGTTGAGAGTGGTAATTACCTAGTATTCACTCTCTCACACGCCATGTCTCTGCTGTCATGACTACACCACATAATAAAAAGAAAAGAAAAAGAAATGAAAAAGAAATGAAAAAGAAATAAAAAAAATGGAAAAGAAAAGAAAATGATAAATAATCACTCAGTTGGTCTTCTTTGCGTGCTTATGCGGCCGACCTGATCACCAACTGATGGTTAATGAAAATAAGTGGTAGTCATAGCCGTGGTGCAGGGTTCCTCAAGTCGGGGGTTTGTGAATCCTCAATAAACTCTGAGGTTGGGTAGGTTTTGCTGTGTACGCTTGGGTGTGGGGACAATTAAACATGACGGTAATAATGTACTATATTAAGCATGACGCATTCGGTTGGGATTAAACGGGTTTGAGTTTAAAGCGGACAAACATACCGGCAATCACCTGGACTAGTTGAGTAACTGAAGCTGAAAAGAGTTCCTCAGTCAGATTCATACGGTTTGATCCCTTGTAAACTTTCTCATGTTTGGTTTGGTAAGTATTTGTTTAGTTTATATCTTTCGTGTGTGAGTCGTTAAGTTCTTTTTGGTGTGTTTTCGTCTTGGCCAGGTTGATTTGAGAAGTCAAAATGTGTTTTTCATGGGTTTTAATGCATGACAATATGCCCCCGACAGATCTTGCCAAATTTTTAGGGGAAGGAGTATGGGATAATAAGTATTATCCGAAGGGAACTCGAGGATGATACTTATTATCTAATGGAAAAGACTTCCTCCGTCAGATCTTGACAAATTTTTAGGGGAAGGAGTGAGGATAATAAGTATTATCCGAAAAGACTTCCATAATACATAGTATCTGAAGGGAACTCGAAGATAATATGTATTATCTCAGGGGAAGTCCTTAGCTGAGGGGAAGTTATCAGCTAAGGGGAAGTCTTTAGAGGTCTTGGGTTCAGGGGAAGTTTTATAGAAAACCCGTAATCTATATTAGGGTTTTTGGTTAAAATAATGTTAATTTGAATCAATCGAACAGATAATAATTACCCTCTAACCCAAAGACCAGTCATCAAATGTCTGGTGGAGTATATTTTTTCAAATGTGTGTCAGACAGGTTGATGATAGAAAGATGCTGATGCTGCTCAAAGCTAAAGAACCAGCCGGACAAGACTTCCATCTGAAAAGCAACTGTTCAGGGGAAGTTGTTGGTGTCTTTACAAGTTTCCAAAAGCTTCAAAAGAGCTTCAAAGAAGATGTTCACGTGTTTAGGGGAAGTTGAAGATTTTACAGTCAATTGATGAAGAAAATGATGAAGAGAGCAGTTAGAGATCATGAAGATCCTAGATCAACAATCAAGTTCTTCATAGTTGGAGGTTTTCAAAATTTTACCTCTAATTTTTGGAGATTCAAGACAGTTACCTAAGATTCAGCAAGAACCAGTTCTTTCAATAGAAGCAAGTCAATGAGAATCCTCCATTTCATTAACTTGTTCATTTCAAGAAGTTCAAGCTGATGCTGATCAAGAGGAAGTCCCAAGTGCCCGTCATGAAACCCATTGAAGATTTCTGCGGAAAGAATCTTCATCAACATCTATGCGAGCCAGTCAAGAAGAAGAATTTTCAAAGATCAAAGACATTTAATATCACAAGCCTAGGGGAAGATTGTTGAGGCTAGATTATGAGGCTTGTAATATTAAATAAGTTGGGCTGGGCTTAGAGGGTTTAATTAGATTAGTGGACTAGTTTTTTTTAGGTATGGGCTTGGGCTTGGGTTTAAGATCAATAGGGGCCCAATAGTAAACCCAATGGGGTGGCTATATAAACCCCATTGGTTTACCATTTAGGTGTGGCTCATTCTAGTTGTTCACGATCGTAAACCCGAGAGACAGAGTTTACGATTCTTATCTTGTACCCGACAAGTTCATCTTGTGTGCAAAGATAAAGTTTTTACTGTTTTAATCATCGTATTCTTCGTGTTTCTTCTCTTCTCTATCTTAAATCAATCAATCACTTGGATTCCGCACTCGTGATTGATAGAATATCGTGAACGGTTGTTGATTCTGGACCTACACTTTAGTTATAAATTGGGTCATTTGCATGCATTGAAAACTTGTATTTTGGGAAAATATGCAATTCTTTTCCAAAGTAGGGGGATGTAATGATGTATGCAATTTTTCCTAAATTTTAAAAGGCATCCCTGCGTAATATGCGGGATGAGGACGTGGGTCCGGTCCGGCCAGACAGGCGAGGCTGCCCCTCACCAGGCCGAACCAAGGACTCACCCCAATGACGTATAATAAACACAAGTAGGCTACACGGCCTGCATGAACACCGGCGACTAGCAATAATTGGCATATCATAAGCCAATCATGCGCCGCTTTACCCAAAATGGGACTGTAGGCTACACACCTACTGTACCCGCCCATACCGTTAGCCGCCAGGAGCATTAATGACGCATCGGACAAAGGTAAGACACTATAAATACCCCCCAACCACTTGGGGGGAAAGACACTTAATCCTCCGGACTACAACTAGCTCCGGCACTAAACATCTCTCTTGACCGCACGGCAGAGTAGATATCCCATTTTCCCACACTCACATCCTATACGCACGATAGTAGACCTGGGATGGCTATGATGCACCTGTCAGTCCCAGTCTGAGCCGGAGGATAATCTCCCTCCTATGTTCTAACTCTCCCTTCGTGTCAGGTACTCAGGGCTAGCCCACCGAAGCAACTGAGGTGCTCCAGGCCGGAGCAACTCGTCCCATTAACCCACCAGAAGCACATCATCCCAACTGGGCGGTTCATCCCTGATAACCCGTCCGGCCGGGAACCACTGTTTCTACATTGGCGCCATCCGTTGTTACACGGCAAACGAAATAAAACCAAGATTCTTCAGTTATAAACTAAAAGACATCATGCGTAATATGGGGATCTCAAAGGCTAGTCATATATTAAAAGGCATCATGCCTAATATGCGAATCTCAAAGGCTAGAGCGAAGAGTAGAGATGAACTCAAACTTCTGCTATGGGATGAAAATTAAAACGTAACAGACAATATTAAATGTAGTATATAAATCTGTATTTTCTGATTTGTAACTTTTATATATTTTGTAAACATGTATTTCTTTAATTTATAAATACAATTATTGTATTTAATTTTCATAAAATTTACAATGTTAGATTATTTTTCTTATTTTAGTATTTTTCTTAAACCCCGGCCCCGCGAATCTTAAAGACTAGGATAATATATAAAGAACAAAATTTTTAAGCCCCTCCAAAACATGTCATACCCAGTCACCACCATGCACACCCCTCAAAATCACACCATAAAAAATTATGCTTTAAACCATAGACGTGTAAAATTTTGACTTTGGGCTAATATATTACTGTGGTTGTTAGTAGGGCCTAAACGAGTGAACCAGCTTGTAAGCTTCCGGACTCTGAATAAAGTTAAGCTCAAACAAGCTAAATCAGAACACGGACATAGCTCTCGAGTCCAAGATTCTCATACATCCATACCACGGACTTCATAATTTTCAAAACACTTTCCCTACTTAGTTGTCATATAATAGGGTGACTTATGTGCTGCATCTTATTTTAACGCTTCCTTGCTTTTCTGTTCTTAGCTGCGAGTGTGGTTGTTGAAATATGAAATCTTGGATGAAGATGTCGAGGTTGCCTTGTTTTTCTATTGAACCCTTTCACACATATTGATCCTGCAATAATATTAACCAAACTATATATGAACTATGAACACTACCTGTATACAAACTACAACAATGTATATGTACTATTTTACCCTTAATGGCCTTTCTTGACATTAAGGTAAAATAGAAAACATTATTATAATAAACTAAGTCTTATAATTTATTTGTAATAATTAATTATTTCCATTAAAAAATTATATGGTATAATAATTAATTATTAATAATTTATTCGTAATAATTCATTATTTTCATTAAAAATTATATGGTATAATAATTAAATATTTTTTAGTGTAAAAATTAATTGATTCTTCTAATAGTTAGTTCTCTTAATTCTTTTAATTGACTATTATCAATTAATTTATAAATCTTTTATAGATAAAATAATTATTTGTTTATAACTGGGTCTTGATAACTTCATATGTTGAATTAGATTTTAATAAATCAAACTGGCAGTCCCAACTTTCAAAATTTAGGATTAATAAAAATGCTTCATGTATATGTATTTTGTAGTTTCATGCATGAAAATTTCAACCTATTTGACGTGTTTTCTTTTACGGTTTTATTTTATTTTATAGTTGCAAAGAAACATAATCAAACAAAAGAAGTTTGTGCTTCATACCTTTCCAGAACAAGCGTTGAATGGCACCGGTTGGTAGGGCTGATCAAATGCAGAGTTAGCATTTTGCAGGCTTATAAAAATATTCAAAATTTTGAAGTATAAACATGTGTCAAACACACACCTTTAAATATTGATGTTGTAGATGCCCCGCAGCCTAATTCTCGTGATGGCAGATCACACAGCAGACGCCTTGGAACATCCATTGGAGAATGACTAGTTTCATCATCAGCAAATACCTGATTTATGATTATGTTAAAAACAAGCACTTAGGAGTTAGCAATTAAAAGTAGAGATTGCCTGATTTGGTTATGTACTTATGTTCATACGGATCAAACAGGTTGAACAAAAAATAGCTAACAAAATGGTCAAACGAGTTGAAAGTCCGCAGCAGTGTATCTTTAATGTACAAAACCTCCTAAGTCCTAAATTAAGAAATAATTAGATTATTACCATAACATGTGTAATCATTATTGCCACGCTAACTGTTCATGAAAGGGTCTAAAACTTTTACCCGACCTGTACCAAAGGATTACCTGTCTTGATCTGTTACCCAACCCACTTGTTTTACCACACCACCTCTGATTAAAAACAGTTGGAGAGCAAGTGATAGGAATCATGTTCTAGTACTAAGAGTCATTTGGTTATTCTAGGAGGGGTCAAGTGTAACTCTATTTCTATTAATAAGGGAAGAAATTAGGTTAAGTGTTTGGCTCCTTGTGGAGAACATTTCAGTGTTAATATCAAGTTTCGATTTCAGTTTCTGCTTTGATTTAAAGCACTATTTCTGCAACCAAGTATTCAGTTCGCATCAGCAAGCATACCTCGTTAACCTGAAAATATGTTCCATTAAGAGGAAATGTCCCTCTATTTGCTGTTCGGCAAGGGATCTGTTGATGCAAATTAGTGTTTACCAAGTTTAGTAAAAACCATCATACCATTCGTAACTAGCAATATAATATATGGTTTGGGACTTCCTTACCAAGATCGTTGCTTTAACAGTAACTTCTAGATTATCATTAGATGCCACGCATGCTTTGTTTTCTGTATATTCTAATAAATTGGGAACTTCCCCTGTTTAAAAAGCCATATGAGAACTCATGATAGCAACAAGCCTAAAATAGATTATATATCGTTTTGGGAAAGTAAATTTAATACCTTGAAACCATACAGCAAGAAGGTATGGTGTTGGATCATCGCGTGCTCTTTCTTCAAACTATGTATTCACAAATACCATCTTAGGCAGAGATTCATATATCTTTTGTTCTTAATATAAGTCGTTTGCCTCCCCAAATAATGCAAAACTACCTTATTGGAAAGGCTATTTTGCTTGGAAAAGGGTCAACCGGGTAATATTGGTGCAGGTACAATAAAATGGGGTTAGCTTGATCTGTAATCCCAACCGACAAAAAAATTTGAATTTTGTTATGAGTATTTGGATGTCAAATACGATCATAGTAGTTAAAATATTTCAACTATAATCTAAGTTTTCGAATAAAAATATGATTGAGAAGCCTTTATACATCAAAATACTCTTCAGGCAACTTTTGACATGTTTCCTTTAAGCTATACTTTTTGTTTTACTTGCTTCACCTGTTAGAGTTAAGCATAACCCGGATTGACCCTTCATATGTAAATGGGTCAAAATGGCTGGCTCTACCTATTAGCAACAGTTACTAGAATACTTACCCCAGCCAAAACCGGATGAAAGTCCGGGAGCTCATAGCTGTGCATTAATATTAACAAAAATTATTAAATTATTTTTTTTATTTTTGCCAGAAAGAATCACAAACCAGAGCTCACTGAAACAGAAACATACACATGGCGCATAGTCCTTGACTTGGCTACAAATTTCTTTGGTGGCACAGGAACGTTGGCAGCTTTTGCTGAGAAAGAAACTAGAGCTCTTGACACGTCTGCTTCAGGGATTGAAATATTATCTGTTTCTATAGTCTCTTTCAAAGTTTCCTTGAACTCTTGGGTGTTTAGTCTTATAGTGGGAATTTCATCATCATCAGACTCACAACATAGATCTTCAATGTCGCCTATAACTGATTCTACTCCAGGCTCTGGAGATTGGGGAATTTCAATTATGGGTTCACAGGTTCGAATTTGGCCTTGATAACTTGAACCAAAGTTATTGACTTCTAGGTCAAACGATGATGGTGGTTGACCATGCATTGAAGTATTCTCTTCATTTCCAGCAGGGACGATTGAAGTTACATTACTACTTTCTTTTGTTCCTGGAAGTGCAAGCCTAGCACTACATTCAAAAAAATTTATATCAGTAACCGCCTACCCTACAAATAGTCTGTTGTAACAGCAGTATAAATAATTTCTTCTAATATTATCTAGTTATCAATGAAAATGTAATTACATTTAGGAATAGAAATATCAAACCTAGCAAAGGCACTTGCATAATGCCTGCACTCTGCTCTCATTGGACACGCATTGCAATTTGGTTTTATCTTGGTGCAAAATACCTATAAGTATGAATATAATACACTTCAAAGTTCAAATAAAATTGGAGGAAACTTATGATGGAAATATAGAAATAATGAGACAGGAAAAGAGAAACAAACCTTTCCGAATGTGATCAACTGGTAATGTAGCTCGTATCTGTAAACGGAAGTATTGCAATAAGGTTGTTAACAAATACAGTGATGAACAATACTAGAGGACATGATGCAGGTGATGTTTTGTCTAAAACAAGAAATTCATTTTCAGGAATTTGGGTAAAAAACCATATCCGATTTTTATGGTCACAAGGGATTGCATTTTAACTTCAAATTTTACATATTTGCTAATTTTTTATGAGAAAATGATTAGAATTATATTATAGATAGAGTAAGAATCATAACATAAAAATACGAGGTAATAAATCTATGACAAATTTTAAATCTAAAAGTATTAGGTTTGACTTCCGAAAATCAAAAGTCAAACTTTAAGTTACTGATTGTAAAATATATATGTATACTGAAAACAAGTGAGCATGGGGAAAGATGAAGTTTACAATTTTTCTTGACCAAGGGTGCAGAGCCTGGGGTAGAGGTATTTCTGAATTTTGTCCACCATTGGGTATCTGAAATGAAATATCATGAAATTATATAATTCCATTTTTGTGACATTTCTTTCTAAGCGTTCCACAACAATGATTTGAGAGTTAAGAAGCTAAATAGCAATTTGTGGAAGTGGAAATATGGGATATGACTGTCTTGAAACTTACGCATTCAAAAGATGAATTTGAACCTCCTCAGGGAGGGGTTGCAGCGGGACCCACCCTAGACGTGTGGCTATACGCCCAACATTTCTGTCAACCTTTTACAAACAAAACAAAAAGTTTTAAGCCGAAAGGTGATATTTATTTTAAAAACATAAAACAAACTACGAATCTCAAAACCCTTACAGGAAAAGCATTATGATGCAGCATTAGAAGCCGTACACACTCTGCACTTTTCAAACCAAGTCCTCCTATGTTCAACAAGAATTCCCTGCAAACATAGAAATTGTTAAACCCGAATCCTCTGTAAAAGCTAAACCTGATTATTTTTATGATTATAATTAATTGCATCACTTACTTTGCCTTATCTGATGGAAGATCCCTTAACCACTCAAGATCAAGAGTACCATGATCTTTATATATTCTATCCAAACACTTCTGCCAAAAAGTCAAAAGCATAATTCAAATTATGCACAAATTGCTAATCCTTCTAAACTAGATAGCATTATAATACTTTATTAGGAACAAACAGATGCAAATATACTAAAATACAAAGACTACCAACGTTGGTAGTCTTTGTAACATGCAGAAAACTGAATCAGCGTTTGCCGCATGTTGTAGCTTATATTTTCCTTTTACTTCATTAAATTGCTATTTATATAAAGGTATATACTTTAATTCGTTCTGCAATCACATTATGCATTCCTCGGTCTACTATGATTTTTGCAATTTCTTCAACTGGAGCACGCCTAACTGCATCCCAGTCAACTGCGTCCCTGTGATTCACATTGGTTTCTTTTTCTCCAGTTTTGCAGTAAGATTTTCTCAGTGCGTCCCAGTCAATTCTGGGCTCTGGCTTTTTATCCTTTTTATTTTTCTTTTTCTCATTTATTTTATTTTCAAAAGCTGTTTCCTTGTGATTATTTGCTGAATCTACTCCCTGATCCATTGTAACTTCAGAGTGGAGACTGCCAACTGGAGTAACGACTTTTGAATCTCCTACAAGGGTTGACCCTTCATAAATGTGTGTATTACTTGTGACTGATTCTTGGCTATTTGGGACTTTAAAATCGTCATGAACTTCTCTGCTTCCATAATCGGCAGGAAATCTTGCTGCTACAGACATGAAAGCAGAGCTGCAGAAAAAAAGATTATTGTTAAGAAAAAATTTATTCCTGGGATTGCACGTAGAGATTAAATTTATTCATTAGTTTGTTGATACATACCGCACTGTTTCCTGAAAATACTATAAAAAATGATTTGTGTTCCCTTACGGTCATACAATCAAAATATCCTCACTATCTATACAGGATATGATAAGTAATTAAATCTTGATAAGTAATTAAATCTTGAGATTTAATTTACGAACCTTAAACATTTTGAAAGAATTCATCATACAAGCGCCACTATTCTAAAGGACCTCCTGACGCTAGTTTGTCTTCTTAAAAACCATCTCAAGCCTTTTGAATACTTTTGTTTTGTTTTCAGATTTAATAAGGGATGACATGAAGCAGATTATTTATAGGATAATCATGCAATCGCATTTGAAAATCAGTATATGAAGATATACAACGGGTGTACCTTGAAAGATGGTCTGACACATTTTGAGTTAGATAGACTCCTACGACCGAGTCAGTAACTGAACCCTTCCAAGGTGAGAAACGCCTGTTACCTGTGGTAGGTGTGCTTAATTCAACAGATGTTCTTTTAAGTGAAAATGTTGACCAGAAAACGTTATATATGGAAACTACTTCATGCATATGCCTAAAATCTAAATTGGTTTATATTGAGGTGGTTATATGTAGTCATGCTTATTTTTTTGTCTTTCTTTTTTCCCTTTAGGTGACCATTTTGATTCATATAGCAGAAAGATAGGTTAATTTTGGTAATTCCTTTAGGCTTGACTAAACTGAAATGGATCAACGGGTTGAACGAACAAATATAGTCAAAAGGCACCTAAAGTGTATTAACCGTTTAAAACATCCTCAACCTCTAAATCAAGAAAAGGACTAGTTCCAAAATAGTATAGACTTTGTAATCATATTTAATACACTAGGATAGATCTTGTATATTACACTGATGTTGAGTAGCTAGCATTCTTTTATTATAGTATAATATCTTGTTCCCAAAAATGAAAAATCAGGGGTCAAAGTAGGTGACATGCCTAGAAACCTTCTACAACTTTTTCAAGGTGGCATGAATCTAAAACGATTGCCAAATTTTATGATGATTCAATATTATTACATCATTCCAAACTCTAAATATTACCTTGGATAAGATGCATTTTCGCAATAAACGAGTCAACTCGTCCACGAAATATACTTCTCTGTTTTTCCCACCATTCTTCCTTATCTTTATGAATTGGTTCACTTTCATCATTCTCCATCAGCAGTTTCCAAACTCTCGATGTCTCGTTGTCAAGATCCACCTTCACACGAAATTTACTTTTCTTGGGAGGAGGTACCTTCACAAGGACCCCACTGACATTCTGATCCCTTAACACAAGTTCTTTAAATTCATCTATATAAAGATTGGGTTTCACCCCTCCTTTCTTGTCTTTGGATTTGTTGACCCTATTCTGTCCCTTGTTCTTTGTAGTTTGTGTGAGCTTTCTATGAGATTTTGTCACAAGACTCTTGCGAAGTTCATCAACTAAGATAAATGCCTTTATATTCACTTTTTTTCTCATCATCCTTTGTTTCTTGAACAATTTTGGGAAAGTGGGTCCGCAACTTCTGCTATACTGTAAACATTGTTTTTCTCTCCGACGGTATACTTGCAGAGTAGAGATGGGACGTATTGAGTTTGAACCGGTTTTCTTTCGGCGCTGATAGAAGTAAACATACTTTCTACCATATTCATCAACTGGTTCTTGATTTCTTGCCTCAGAGATATCTTGCTTACATTGTTGTTTGTTATTATCTGCTAACAAATTACCAGAAGCTTTAAGGCTCTTGTTTTGAAACTTACTCCTCCTCGGAGTATTTCTCTTGGAAGTAACAGTGTTACCACGAAAAAAATCAAAACCAGGTAGTGGCGGTTCTTCATGTGATTTTGACTGGCTGCCAAAATCCAAGGAACGCTTGCATGAACCAACAATTATGGAAGCCCTACAAGCTTCTTGGACATCTTGGCCAGCATCTTCAGTGCCACAATTGGTTGAATCTGGGATTTTTTTCTTTGTTGATTGCACCCTCCTCTCTTGTCCCCAATTTCCTCGAGTGGCGGGATTTGGAGTCTTTACTCTTGAGGTTGGGGCCCATAGAGTTTGAACCTTTGGAACTTTCTTAGGTTTGCTATCATCAAATATTTTAGGCCTGTGTTTTTTCACTCTGGGTCTTTGGCTCGGCTTTTTGTTCGTGTCATTGCCATCATTACGCCTTTTCCTTTTCCTGGTCTCTTTTGTCTTGGATGGAGTTGGAATTGAACCGATACCATCTTGTGACTCATCAACACCACAAGCCTTTCTACTGTCATGCCCTGGAGAGTAAATTTTGACCGTCTCTTCTTGTACACAGCTTGTGTCATCTGCACAAAAAGGAATTTTTTTTCCATTTTTTAACTTTTTTTTTTTTTATCGTTGTATTCTATTATTATAATAAAGCAAACAATGCTTACAAACACAACGTACAAGATTCAAGTTTAAAAAATTGAGCTACTGGGAGATTATATAAACAGTGTTACAAACATAAAGAACTTGATTCTAACAGAATAAGTAAATCATATAGAATTTGACTTCAGAAAAATCTATGTTTTGAACCTTAAAAGTCAAATGACTATTGGTCAACTGATAGATAGCTGGTCAACATACCAAATCAAGTCCAAAATCACCTAGTGGTATAGTAAAGAAAGACCGTTGTAGTACCTTCAGGTTCCTTTCCAGCCACACCTAAAACTGCTTTACGTTCATCAAAAATGCCATCTGGCAATTCACACATCTCATTCATTACACACTTTTGTGCATAACATGACGTACCAAAACAATCTCTACATGGAAATTCCTCCATAATACTTTCGTTTCCAGTCCCTTGTTCAGAAGTCAATGCTGGCTTTCCCGGAGTCAGGGATAGCCAATCACAGTCTCTCTCCATGAATTTACCTGATTCCATTACATCAATCCTGTAAATGTTAGAACCCCAATTAAAACGGGATAAGGAAATCATACTCGGACTTTTTGTGCAAACAAACTAGATACACATATTCACTAAAAACAATGTCACCTGCGTCCACGACTGCGGCTGCGGCTGCAACTACGGTTTCGTGCACAATGTTACAATACACGACTACGTATATATAACAAAAAAAAAAAGATTGGGGAAACATTAGGAACCAAAGACGGAGCCTAAATAAGATAACGCCTTCACACCCAACATTTTGAAAGACTTTAACTTCTTTTCAAATGTTCATACGGTTACAACTCAGTCCGACATACGGGGCAAACGGGCAACAAGCTGCGCCGCAAGCCCTTTTTGAATAGCAAAACCTAAGCGGATAAAAACAAGTTTCTTAGCTCTAGGAGTCACTATATGTCCATGCATAACCTTCTGGATCCGCCCGAGCGTGTCCGCAGCCTCTGACGCGAGGTGCCCGAACGTGTCAAAAGCAAAAAAGCAAAGGGAACAAACACATGCTGATTCTCGAGACATGCCTTCTCGTGCTTGTCCACCTTACCCGCAGCCGCCTTAGCAGCAGCCTTGCCCCGCCGTGAAAACCGCAAGGAGAGAGACCCCGGTCAGAATAGTAACTTCTTTTAAGTTATTTAGTTGAAAGCATTGTTGAAAGCATTGATAATTGAACAGAATAGTAACTTCTTCGTATGAAAAATTTAACCAAAAAGCTCTCTAATAATTAAAAAAATAAAAAAATACACATAGATTCAAACATGCATTCACAAATTAACCAAATAGAAAAAGAGACAAAGAAATCGAACAGTATCCAAAATAATAGGAGTTACCAATGTTTCACTTCTCAGTCAACTACAAATTTGAACCACAAATAACTATATTTAACCCCAAATCAAGTACAATCGACGAGAAAGAAATAAATAGAACAAACATTAAAGACCCCATTTTAAACGATACCTTGAAAACGAAAAAGGCGGACTTGCAATCCTTAAGGGAAGGGCAGAGAGGTAGCTGAAATGTAATCAGATGAAGATAAATCAGTGTCAGAGAGAAGGCAGTCGTATTTAACTCAAAGAGAAAGATCAAAGAAGGGTTTAGAACTTTAAATACCCAAAGAGAATATGCGGTCATAACTCATACGTGTAAAGTTAAAATGCACGTGTAAACATAAACACGTGTGGAACCCTTCTTAAGACCACCAACCCTCCCTAAGTCCCTAGTCCTGAATGAGTATGGAAGCTTTCAACATAGGCCCGGGCACCAATATGATCTTGGATCATGGAAGAGAATAAATTATCTACATAATATAATATATATTGTAATAAATTATCTACATAATAAAATATGTATTGTAATAAACTACAGAGGTATTCGTGTGTTACGGCGGACGACAGTTTATAACATATTATTTGTCTTATGTTCACGCATTCGGCGACGACGACAATTTACAACGCGATATTTGTTTATGTTTGCGCGATACAAAGCAACAACAATTTATAACCGATACATGTGCGTTCGGCGGTGACGACAATCAATGACGTTTTTAAATAACTGTCGGGTATATCCGATCCTACCCAATGTCAATTTTAAATTAAAACACTTACAGATTTTTATCTGTAACACTTTACTTTTATTATTACTCACTTTTATAACTAATTATTATTTTTATCTAATACATAAACGTTTTTAATAAAGTATTTACAACCTTAAAACATACTAAAAATTATATTAAATGTTAACATATAAAGTGCTAAATAAATAGTAGATATCAAATAAGTCCTTCCAACAGACTTAATAATCAATCACCCAAATTCACCTTAGAAAGTTCCTAGGACACTATAAGTTCACATTTTTCATGCAACAATTTTTTTCTAACTTTTAAGTAAATGTATTTCAAAGTTCTTGTTTGTGTCAAATAAAAATTCTTAACCTACAACCATTATGCAAACTGTTACATTTAATCTTTACTTCTCATTATTCATACCGGAGATCGAATAAAGAACCTCTTTGTTTACTACCGTCACAGTTCTCGGCTATAACAATGACCAAACAGTAGTTTTGTCCTCTTAAACACCGCAAATCTCAAGGATCACATCTACAATTCAACAATACTAACTCATTCTACAAATTAAACACATTTATCAAAACTTAAAAAACTGACCCATGTGTCCCGTTTATTAAAAATGACATGTTTGATCGTTTTAATAAAATCGACCCTACATAAATAAAAATATTACAAAATATGAAGAAATATATGTAGACTTTAAAATATCATTCTTGACTTGTGTTGGTGGCCTTTGTAGCTAACATGACAAAGACATTGCACTCCATCCACCTTCTAATAAAAAAAATGGTCATGATTCCATATCAATGACTATCAAGGAGTATGGAGGAAGTGATACCTATCACTACAAAACCAATGCCGTAAAAGTAAAGTACCAAACTTTCAATTTGAAAACCAGTATTGATTTAATATTCAACACACACATCATAATTCACACCCTTGATGACCCATAAATCGATCTTTCTAATTTCCTTAGATGAATCTGTTGGAAACTAATTCCCGAGTCATGTGGGCTACGGCCCAATTGGTAGTTGTTCGAGTTATGGACTTCTACACTTATCCGAGTTATGGATTAATTAACCCAAGTAGACTTATTGTAATTGTATTAGGATAAGTCATGTAGGGTTGTTGGTAGACTTGTTTTCCAAGTATGTGAGTCTATATATATCACACCAAGATTAGGGTTGTGGTATGAGAATTATTGTTTAGGTTTTGAGTTATTTTCCTATTCAATAAACGAGAGACTTACTTAAATATTTGTGTGTTCTTTTCGGTTTCTAATCTACGATCCTAGAATTTGAATTGGTATCAGAGCCGGTTCAAGATCTAGATCAAGAAATCGATTTGCAAAGCTTCTGTGTGAAGGAGTCTGGAGGTTGAAGGGATCTTGGGCAACAAGTTAATAGGCTCAACCCTAAACTGAAGAGGATAAAGAAACGACAGTAGCTAAAAGTCTTGTATCCTCCAAGAAACTAAAACGATTGGAGATACATCCAACCCAAAACCAAAGGAGAATGGTCTGACTTCTCTTCAATGTCCGATGCTCACGTCTACGAACTATACCGTGTGGGCACTAAGGATGAAGGCGGTGCTTAAAATCCACAAAGTATGGGAAGCAATTGACCCGGGAGCAAACGACGATGAGAAGAACGATTTGGCTATGGGATTGTTATTCCAATCCATACCCGAGAGCTTGATCCTGCAACTAGGAGATAAAGACACCGCCAAGAAGTTATGGGATGCGATAAAAACTCGTAACATGGGGGCAGAAAGGGTAAAAGAAGCTCGACTACAAACTTTGATGTCCGATTTCGATTGCATGAAGATGACGGATGCTGAATCAATAGATGAATACACTGGGAAAATCTTCAAGATTGCATCATAGTCGGCTGCTCTAGGAGAACCAATCGTAGAGCCAAAACTTGTGAAGAAGTTTCTCAAAACGGTAACACGATCTATATACATTCATACTGTAGCTTCGTTGGAACAGGTTCTTGATCTAAAAACGACCGGGTTCGAAGATGTGGTTGGGGGTCTTAAAGCTTATGAAGACCGGGTTAATGAAGATGAAGGACAAGGTCCCTCAAGTAAGCTCCTATTCTCGAATTCAGGAGACCCCAATAGGAACCGAAGCAAAGTTTTTAAGGGCAAAGGGAAAGGCAAACAACCGTTCAAGAATAAAACCCCATCAACCTCGGACCAAACGGGTCAAGAACATGGAAAAGAAAAACAGAAGAAGGACCGAAGCAAGATCTATTGCTACCGTTGTGACAAGCAAGGACACTTCGCATCAAATTGCCCGGATAGACTCAAGAAGTTGGAAGAAGTAAATATGGCAGAAAACAAAGGAGGAGATCCCTCACTGTTTATGCATGAAGTTATCCTCCTAAATGAAGAAAGAGTTCTACCTAAAAGATTCGAAGCGGACTCGATGGAAAACGATATATGGTATCTCGACAATGGAGCAAGCAATCATATGACGGGTCAAAGGTCTAGCTTTTCTGAACTCAACCAAAGCATTACGGGAAAGGTAAGGTTTGGTGATGGAACCTTCGTAGAGATTAAAGGTAAAGGTGCGATTCTATTCCAAGGCAAGATGGGCGAGAAAAGACTTCTAACCGAAGTATATTACATCCCAGACTTGAGAAACAACATAATAAGTCTTGGGCAAGCAACCGAATCCGGGTGTGATATCCGAATAGCACGACGGAAGTGGAAAACTATTGATGAAAGTCGCCCGATCCAAAAACTGACTCTACAAGATAAGAATGCAGATTGGAACCCCTGTTTGCCTACAATCACAAGCCGAGGACGTTGCATGGCGATGGCATGCAAGGTTGGGTCACACAAACTTTGACACTATGGCTTCAATGGCAAAGAATGAAAGTGTCAGAGGCCTACCAATACTCAAACATGAAAACAAAATATGTGAAGCTTGCCTAGTAGGAAAGCAAGAAAGATCTCAAGTTCCAAAACACTCGAAGTACAGAGCCAAGGAGCTGTTAGAACGTGTACATGGTGACTTATGTGGACCCATATCCCCTCCCTCGATCGTAGGTAATAAATATATCTTTGTAATAATTGATGATTGTTCAAGACACATGTGGGTATATTTCTTGAAAGAAAAAGGTGAGGCATTTGATTTCTTCAAAAGATTTAAGGCAACTGTGGAAAAAGAAACCGGGAAGGAATTGAAGGTTTTTTGAAACGATCGTGGCGGCGAATTCACTTCCCATGAATTCACAAAGTTTTGTGAAAACGCCGAGATATCTTGCCAACTTACCACTCCGTATACGCCTCAGTAAAACGGAGTGGTGGAACGAAGAAACCGTACGTTAATGGGTATGACCTGATCCCTAATGAAGGCCATGAAAGTCCCAAACGAGTTTTGGGGTGAAGCGGTACGACACTCTGTTTATCTTATCAACCGTCTTCACACACGGGCCTTAGAATCAAAGACTCCCTACGAGTTATACAAGAAAAGAAAACCGAATGTTGCTCATGTTAGAGTATTTGGATGTGTTGCTCATGTAAAGGTGGCCAACACGAACCAAAAGAAGCTGGTGTAAAGAGGAATCACTTGATTGATTTCCTGAATAAACATGTACAAGATATATATATACAAAAAATGCCTAACAAACCTAGAGCTAACCTAGGAAAGGATATACAATAATTACATCGAAATAATATATTGTTAGAGCATGTTCCTAGTGTGGTCGTTACTGTGCGAATATTTGTATAGATTGTAAACTAGGCTAAACTACCAGCGGACCAGTGGCGGACCAGATGGTACACCGGACCATCTGGTACGTTGGTTAGTTGGTCCGCTGGGCAGAAGGTTGCCTATAAATAGGTGAAGTCTAGATTGCAATGTTTAGATTTCTGGTCATTTGTATTTGTGTTGAGAGGAGAGGTCTGTCCAACCTCTCCCGAGCTTCAACGATGTAAACTCCTTCGGTGTAATCATTTGACACAATAAATGATTAGATTTCTCCGTCTCTGTCATTCTATGATCTGGAAACGATCCATACATGGTTTTACAAGTGACACAAAAATAGTGATGTTTGTTTCCTTTATGAAAAATACTAAAAAAAATGAAAAATCTCAAAAAGAGAAATTGATCCAACCATGTGAGAAATGATGGTACATTAGCATACGTTATCTGCCATGAATAAAGTAGAAAGAAAGGCTGTAGGTACTTGCTTGACTTGATTGAATGTGCTGAGTAGTCTGATATATGCGAGTATGATATAAAGATAACGCTTGCTTGATAACTGTGGTTACAAATCATGATGGGTACTGTGCATATCTTGCAAAATAAAATGAGAAAGTACGAAAAACAGAATAAAGAGATGTTCTGGTGTACGCTTGCTTTATTTTGAAAATTTTCAACTTGTTTGATTTTCTTTATTTTGTCAAATGATCGGCCTTTCTCTGCGTATCGAAAGATCGACCTGATTGGTGTTCGTTTGACGTTCTGCTTTATTTTCTTTGGTGTTTCGTATAATCCATCGGACTTTCTCTGCGTGTACGGGAGTACCGACCTGATTGTTGTTGGATTATACAACTTCAACTTGTTTGATTTCTTTTAATTTATTTTCTCAATACTTATGCATTCTCTGCGTGCTCACAAGGCCGACCTGATTGCTAAGTATTTGAGGCTTCTGCTTTCTTTTTGCAAGAAACACCATGAACTTGATATCTCTGTGGCATTTGATTCTATATAAGCAAGTTTACAATATCAGTATGAGAAATCTGCTGCGAGTAATTTGGCTTGAATAAAAAAATAAAGACAAAAATATGAAATAAGCGGATTGCCAGTATTCCTAATTGTGTGGGTATCATGTTATCAGTGCTCGATAAATACACTTAATTTCATATCAGAAAGCTATAGACAATGGCCTGCTTTAGCTGAAATAAGCCAAGTGGTTGTATTCTCAGTAAGCTTGGCTTGCATGCTTAGTATTTTGAAATTGCAGTGTGTACGATGCGTTATGTCTGATATGATCTCATGTTGTGATCTTTCTCTCCAAAAACAAAAAATAGAGTTTAATTCTATATTGCATATATGTTTTAGTTTATGAAAAATCAAAAAGATTTTTAGTGTGTTTTGATATAAACTTTATAAAATCCAAAAAGATTTTCTTTCTTCTTTGTTTTTGATCTGATCGACACGTGATACAACAAATTTTCAATACTAAATATCTTGGTTTTTCAAAAGGAGAAGTTTTGCTTCCAAGATTAAACTTATGTTTGGAAAAGAAAAACCGCACTTTTGTCTTCTGAAGTTTGCAGGTTGAAAAGATCGAAGTCTCTCAGATACGGATCTCAGATGAATCTCATGCATGGTTGCAAAGCTATCAAAGAGTTTATAAATTTCAGAAATGGTTCAGTTGACTTAGTCTTGTTCCTGCCATGCCTACCCTACATCAACTAACAACAGATTGAAAGAGTTTGAAGATCTGATACAGCACACGTCAAGGGGGAGTTTGTTGGTGCAAAATATGTGTGACGTGTGTGTATTCCAGTTAGTGTTGTTAGTTGAGATAGTTAGAATAGTTAAATCAAGTTAGAGGGTAGTTTGTGTTAATCTATTAAAGTGGAGGGACTAGAGTGTGATTTAGTGATACTCATATAAATGAGATACGTATAAGTGGAAGTTCAAGATTTGAAGCCTTTCAAATGAGGTCCGAACTTAAAGTTCGGACATATGCCGATCTACCGCCGAACCTCAAGTTCGGCACTCACTGGATCTCATATTTATTTGTGTGCTTGGGGTTCGGACAAACAGACTTGGAGATAATCGTTTTTTGAGAGCAATTTCATAGAGGGAGGAGTTTTCGATTTCGTTTTTCAGAAAGATTCATTGTTAGGATCATGTTTAGTGTCTATTAACGAGTTGATTCATGTAAACATCGATCCGATTGGAGCTATAAACAGAGTTTAATTTACATTTTCGTGTTCTTGAGTTCGGGTTAACTTTCGGTCTAATTTCGGTGTACAAAATCACTAGATAGGGACGAATCGCGTTTTCAATTGGTATCAGAGCAATCCAGGCGTGATTCTACACCATTTGTTTGGATCAAAATCACTGTTATTTGCTCAAATTCGACATGTTTGACTTTTTGAAGTCAAACTGTTCGATTTTTGACCTCAAAATTGGAGCTGATTCGAGTGTTTTGGTGTTTCTAGTTGGTATAGGAAGTTTCCACGTGTGATTACGCTCCTTTTGCAATTTACAGATTCGATTTTGGTTCAAAATTATTGAAATCGCAATTTTATAGAACATTTGTGTTCTTCATGGTTCATCAATGGTGAATCTGTGAATACTCGATCATTTTGCGTAATTTCAGTTGCAACAGATTAGGTTTGATCATAGGAAGCTTTTGCAACAATCCGTTTTCAAATTGGTGTCGTTTTGAGAAGATCACTATTTCACCATCTTTGTCATTCGCCGGAGCTATTTCGTTCGATGCTTAAACCAATTCAAAACCTAGTAACAATGGCGCTAGTTTGATTTGTTTCGTCGATACGAATTCAACGCAACTTACGGATTCAATTTTCGTCGAGAATTGAGAGAGATATAATCGTTTAAAGTTTGTGGAGAATTAATGGTTTTGCTTGCCGGAAAAATGCCATAGTCGCCGGATTCTTCATACTCGCCGGCCGGAATTTTCTTACAATTCCTATATCACGACTATTTTGTCTCATTTGAAAAACTTTCATTTTTAACCCTCTAGTTTCATCAAATCTAACATTTGCTACTCAAGTTTTCTTAAAAAAAAACATAAAGACTTTTATTAAATAAAAAACACAAAGTTTTAATAATAAAAAAAAACAACATATTTTTGCGTTCGTTGAATTGATTCGTGAACGCAAAATATTTTTGCGTTTAGTGAATCGGTTAACAAACATAAATTCTTTTGTTTTTTGTTTACATTTTTATTTTGATATTTTTCATTGTTTAGTTTCTTTTCTTAAAAAAATCTCTAAACATTTTGTTTTTCAACTTTCTTTTTTGAAAGAAAATATTAAATAAAATTTACAAAAGTACTAAAAAAAAAACTTGGCCTTGAAAATTCAATTTGGTGATTTCACAGAATTCAAAGTTCAAGATTCAAGGTTCAACGATTGGATTTTTCTGGTGAAATTACAATGAGTAAAGTTCAATCAAGTTCGGTGGTTCCCAAGTTGTTAAAATGTGAAGCTTATCAAGAATGGAAAAAGGATTTTGAGGTTTTTATCAACATTAACTTTGAAGAATTTTGGAAGGCGATTGATAGAAAGTATTTATATCCGACTGATTGGCATGGTGTTCCTAAATTTCAAAGAGATCTTTCATTTGAGGAAAGGGAATGTTATGAAAGAGAATTAAAAGCTTACGATATTCTCATAATGGCATTGTCAAAAGAATTACTGTCTCAATTCAAAACGTGCAAGAATTCTAAAATGTTATGGGATGCTCTTGCTCAGAAATATGCTGAATTGAATGAATCTGTTATGGAAGAAGTTCAAAAAGATGAGTCTTCAAAATGTGAAGATGTTGTGAATGAATTGCAGCTTCAACACGAGAATGCAGAGTTAATTGCAAAAGTTTCAAAGCTGACTGAAACAAATGATGAGTTGA
Source organism: Deinandra increscens subsp. villosa (assembly GCA_039602395.1). NCBI lineage: Eukaryota > Viridiplantae > Streptophyta > Magnoliopsida > Asterales > Asteraceae > Deinandra > Deinandra increscens. Next base: position 1,322,337 of record JBCNJP010000007.1, read on the forward strand.
TGAAGGATGTTGAAAAATGGAAGAAAGAAGCAAATGATATGGCAGTAGTTTTTGATGATTTGTTTGCAAAATCAAAAATCAAACTTGAAGGTATAGAAAAAGAAGTTGCTGATCTTACTGCTAAAGAATTAAATCATCAAGAGGACAACATGAAGCTGTTAGATGCTAAAGCTGAATTGCTCCGTGAAAACAAGCTTTTGAAGCAGAATGTTGAGATTTATAAACAGAAATGGGAAAAGGTTGTTCAAGAAACATATGATGCTCATGATCAGTTGAGGAGAGAAAAGTTTACTCTGAATAGAACAACAGAAGAACTTATTGCAACAAAAAGAGTTGGCTGAAGCACAAAAGAAAATTGCAGAACATGAAGATTGAGGTTCGTGATTTTAAAAGACAGTTGCATAATCTCAATAATTCATCGTCTTTCATAAACTTTTTGTGCAAGAAGGAGAATTTTCAACAGATTTTCGGTGATGATATTCTGAAAAAATTCTATCAGTACTTTGAAAGCAACAGAAGAAGTTCACGATTATTCAAAGTTTGCTGATACAAAGTCCGAAAATAAGAAGAAGTTGAAATTCCAGAAGAATAAGGATGAAGAAACATTTGATCCAAGAAAAGCACCAAAGTTTGACTCAAAGTCTACATTTATCGATAAGGAAAAAGTGTTTGAAGGCAATCCAGGACATGTTAAAGTTCAAAAATTTTTAGAGATTGTGATTGATGAATCTTTGCTTTCCAATAAAAATGATTTAAATGCCATCAAGGATGAGTTTTCTCGACTTGCTTCACAAGGTCATGAGAAACCAAAGTCTGTACCAGATAAATTTAAAAAGAATGGTGGCCTGGGATATGAAAGCAAAGACGAGAACGTGAATGCTGAAAATGATTTCAAAGATATGATTGAGATAGACGAAATTGTTGACGAAATCAAGGTCGAGAAGGAGAATGAAAAAGTGAATGATGTGGTTCAAAGATATGATTGAGATAGACGAAATCGCTTAAACTTTCTGAGAGAATTACTTTGAAACAACAAGAGTTCGTCAGAAAAATGGATGAAATTTTCAATGTTGTTCAAGACGAGAAAGTTAATGCTGGAAATGAAGATTATGGTACTGAACAAGATTTTCAAAAGAAAACAAATGTTGAGTTTCTGCCAAAGAAGAAGTCTAAGTTAGAGCGTCAAGAGAGTGATTCTTCTTAACATTCAACAATGTCAACAGAATCCATGTCATCTCCTAAGTCAGCTGATAGGAGAGCTTGCTTTTACTGCAACAAGAAAGGACATGTGATTTGTGATTGTACTATTCGAAAAAGGTTTTCACATGGTTTATATCGATCACCATCATCCGATTCGATGATTCTCAATGAGGTACCTGTTAAACAAAATCAGCAAAACCAACGAAAACCAGCTCACAAGAAGCCGGTTGTTGGTAAAACCTCAAATATGATGATTGGTCACGATATTTTTCAAAACGAAAACAAAATTTTCAATCTGCTACATCAAACAGGTTTTATCATACAGATAAATTCTTTGGTTATGGAGATGATTCAGGTTTTTATGATCCTCCATTTGATAAACGTTTTCAAAAATCTTTAAAACCAAAGACAACTAAACCTGTAATTCCAATCATGTTTGATGATGGATCGACTGATCAATTTGATCATCGACGTTGTTTTACTTGTCATAAGAGAGGACATTTTGCTAATACTTGTCCTATAAATTTCAACAACACATCATCATATGCCAAGGATACAAAGTTTGTTGATCCCGATGGCATAATTTTCAATGAACCAATGCCCAAGAATAAAATGTTTTGGAAAAAGAAAGTTGTTTCTGATTCTCTGGGTAACATTTCTGATTGCCATTCATCAGTCGATAATGGTTCATTAGAAAATACAAAACAAAAAATGGAATGGAGACCAAAGATTGTTTCTACTGCCAATACTGATTTTGTTGAAGACACTGGACGACCTACCATAACTGTGGATGAGGGTTGGGGTTTTAGGAACTTATTATTTTCTAGTGTTTGCAGGCACTTCAAGAAGACCTATTAGTGATTGCGAAGTTGCTGATAGTGGAGTATTTTGCTTAAGTTAGCGCTTCACAGAGTTGATATTTCACAAACATTTTTGAGAAAAATGATTTTTCAAAATCTAAAAATCCGAGGTATCCGTGTTGGTCGATCAATTTTATTTTCTTTTCTTTTACTTTCTTTCGTATCTTTAGGGGAGAAATTTTGGAAAATTCAAAAATAGAGTTTGTTGAATTTTAGGGGGAGAATATTTGAAAAACACAAAAATAGTGTGATGTTTGTTTCCTTTATGAAAAATACTAAAAAAAATGAAAAATCTCAAAAAGAGAAATTGATCCAACCATGTGAGAAAGTTCTATTTGATGAAAAACGGAAAGTGTGAATATTCAATAGCAATCAGTTCAGGGATGATGGTAATTTGTGATCTTCATGGAAAGGTGATGTATTCTGATGTTCGTGCAAACCGATATGTCAAAGTTTTCAGTTATGGTTTGGAACTCTCTGTCATATGCCTGATACTTTCTCGAGTCGTGAGATTCTCGTGTTGATCTACCGAGAGCACTGACGTGATGTTCTTTGACTGCTGATATATTGGGAGAGACTTAATGCTGAGGGGGAATTTCTGTAATTGAAGATGCTGATCGTGTTGGTTTTCATAAAGATCGGAATGTGTTACAAGTTTGTGAAGATTATGAATTGTTGTCAACATGCAGTGATGTTTGTGGATGTCTTTACAAGTTTCCGGGTAACGACTGATGAAGTGAACCATTATCATATATGCCAGTTCCAATTGGATGTGCTGTGCTTGAAGCTAGGGGGAACTTTGTTGATTGTGGAGATTGTGCAAGATTCGAACTGTTTCCTGCATGTCTGATATTCAGTCCAAGGGAAGTTTGCTGAAGTTCAAGATTTCAAGATGTAGCAGACTGACTGATGACGATTGCTGGAAAATGAAGACCTACATTCGACAGTAACGTCCAAGGGGGAATCTGTTAGAGCATGTTCCTAGTGTGGTCGTTACTGTGCGAATATTTGTATAGATTGTAAACTAGGCTAGACTACCAGCGGACCAGTGGCGGACCAGATGGTACGCCGGAACATCTGGTACGTTGGTTAGTTGGTCCGCTGGGCAGAAGGTTGCCTATAAATAGGTGAAGTCTAGATTGCAATGTTTAGATTTCTGGTCATTTGTATTTGTGTTGAGAGGAGAGGTCTGTCCAACCTCTCCCGAGCTTCAACGATGCAAACTCCTTCGGTGTAATCATTCGACACAATAAATGATTAAATTTCTCCGTCTCTGTCATTCTATGATCTGGAAACGATCCATATATGGTTTTACAAGCCTTGTGTGGCCGTTACTGTTCGAATTGTCAAACAGACTGATTTGTCGGAAACATGAACTGAGGTCCGAACCTCAGCCGAACTCCAGATTCGGAGTTGTCCGAAGGTGGTCCGAACTCCAAGTTCGGAGCAGGGTCGGAGCAGGTTCGGAGGTTACCCAGTTCGGACAGAATGAAGAAGTATAAATAGTTTCGTCTTTGTATTTTTCTGTAAGTTTCTGTCTTGTGTCTGTGTGATTGAGAGGGGAGGTTCTGTCCGACCTCCCCCAGAGCTTAAACGTTTGTATACTCCTTCGGTCTTGTAATCATTCGACACGAATCAATGATAAAACTTCCGTCTCATCCATAGAATCGATCCGTATACGGTTTTTCAGTTGGTATCAGAGCTGTTGGCTCTTTCTATGGTCGAAATCTATCGTTTTTCTTCATTTCGAGACGTTAAATCTTTGGTTAGGGATGATTGAAAGTGTTTCTGATTGGTTTTTAATCAATCGAGTCTTTCTGAGTCATGTTTTTACCTAACAGAAGCATCTGGATGTTCAAATTCGATCAAATTCTGAGTCTGGTTCGATTTCAAAAATTTCCAGTTCGAGTTCGGACAACGTTCGGCCGAAGAACAGATCTGAAAAATAACCGCTCCGAACTCCAGGTTCGGAAGTCCGAAGGTCAGGTTCGGAGGAGGGTTCGAAGGTCAGGTTCGGACTACGAAGGTCAGTTTCGGAGCCAGGGGCTCTGCCCCTTGGACCCCGCCAGGGGCTGCCGCCCCTTGGACCCCGCTTCTCAGGGGCGCTGCCCCCGAACCCCTGTTAGGTGGGAATTTTACAGAAGCGGACCAGTTATCGAGTTTACCCTTGATTTGGTAGCTGTGGGGTGTTATGTTTAAAGAAAATCCAAATTCCGATACTTGTTAAGAGTTAGTGATCGAATTTCAAGAAATGGGTTTGTGGGTAGTCATTGTTCTTGATGATGGGCAGGGATTCAAGAATACGTGTTTCTGATGATGGACAGAGATTCGGAGACATGGTTATGATTACTTGGGAACATTTGTCGGAGATTATATTTCTACACAAACTGAAGATTGTATGAGACTAAAGATTCCGTTGTGGGCTACTTGAGTTTATCATTCCACTACAAGAATGCGAGGTTGGAATCAGAAGAATATTGAAGATTTGAATATGGCACTTATTTAGGGGGAAATTGGGGACCCTAAAACCTTCAAAGTTTTATAATTGAAAAAGTGAATAATCAAAAGCAATCAGTTCAGGGATGATGGTGGTTTTTGATCTTCATGGAAATGTGGTATATTCTGATGTTCGTGCGAACCGATATGTCAAAGTTTTCAATTATGGTTTGGAACTTTCTGTCATATGCCCGATACTTTCTTGAGTTGTCAAAAGACTTGGTCAGATTCCAGTCTGCAACGAGATATACGTTTACCGGAGTAATATATTGGGATGGATTTGATGCTGAGGGGGAATTTCCGTGATTGAAGATGCTGATCGTGTCTGTTTTCATAAAGATCAGAATGCGTTACAATTCGGTGAAGATTGAAGATTATTATCAAGATGCAGTGATGTTCGTGTGTCTTTACAATTTCCGGATACAACTTATGAAGTGAACCATTATCATACATGTCGGTTCCAATTGGATGGTTGTGCTTGAAGCTAGGGGGAATTTTATTGGTTGTGGAGATTGCACAAGATTCGAATTGTTTCCTGCATACCTGATGATTTGGTCAAGGGGAGTTTGCTAAAGATAGAGGTGTCTGCAGCAAGCTGACTGAAGATTGCTAGAAGATCATTGTCTGGATTCGACAGTAACGTCCAAGGGGGAATTTGTTGATGCATGAACCTTGTGTGGCCGTTACTGTTTGAATTGTCAAACAGACTGATTTGTCGGAAACATGAACTGAGGTCCGAACCTCAGCCGAACTCCAGATTCGGAGTTGTCCGAAGGTGGTCCGAACTCCAAGTTCAGAGCAGGGTCGGAGCAGGTTCGGAGGTTACCCAGTTCGGACAGAATGAAGAAGTATAAATAGTTTCGTCTTTGTATTTCTTTGTATGTTTCTGTCTTGTGTCTGTGTGATTGAGAGGGGAGGTTCTGTCCGACCTCCCCCAGAGCTTAAACGTTTGTATACTCCTTCGGTCTTGTAATCATTCGACACGAATCAATGACAAAACTTCCGTCTCATCCATAGAATCGATCCGTATACGGTTTTTCATATATTAACTAATACGCCCCCGCAGTCCAAGCATAGGTAGAATGCGAAGACTGTCCTTAAATCGTTGAAATAATGCTCTAGGTAGGCCTTTTGTGAAAATATCAGCATATTGGAAGTCATCAGGAATGTGCAGGACATGAATGGCACCAAGACGTACTTTATCGCGAACAAAATGTATATCTATTTCAACATGCTCTGTACGCTGGTGTTGAACGGGGTTACCCGAGAGGTAAACGGCCGAAACATTGTCACAAAAATAACACTTGCGCCCCATATGGGAACCGAAAGCTCAAGTAGGAGGTTACGTAACCATGTGACCTCGGCTGTGGCGTTAGCAACCCCGCGGTATTCTGCTTCAGCACTTGATCGGGACACCGTGTGTTGACGCTTAGACGACCAAGAAACCAAATTGTCTCCAAGAAAGACACAATATCCCAATGTTGACCGACGAGAATCAGGGCATCCACCCCAGTCCGCGTCCGAGTAAGCTGTCAAATTCTGAGACTTGGAGGGAGTAAGCCATAAACCATGTGAAGCAGTACCACGCAAATAACGCAGAATGCGTTTCAAAAAATTAAAATGAGTGTCACGTGGAGCATGCATAAAAAGACAGGCCTGTTGGACATCATAAGTGATGTCCGGTCTGGCAAACGTTAAGTATTGGAGTGCCCCTGCTAGACTGCGATATAACGTGCCATCTTCAAGTAACTTTCCTGCTGTCGCACTTAACTTCGAATCCGTATCACAAGGAGTGAAGGAAGGTTTGCAATCCTGCATGTTGGCACGGGTCAGAATTTCTGACACATAACCCTCATGGGACAAAAATAGGCCCTCCGTTTTGTGAGTAACCTCGATCCCCAAGAAATGATGTAACCTGCCCAAGTCTGTTATTTTGAACTCCTTTGATAGTGTGGAAATGATCTGCTGAAGGAGGGTAGTGTCGGAGGCAGTTAAAATGATGTCGTCAACGTACAATAACAAATATGCCATCCGATTTCCTTGTTGAAGTATAAACAACGAAGTGTCACTTTTTGCACTCTTGAAACCGCAAGATATGATAAAATTTGTGAACCGCTGGTACCGGGCGCGTGACGCTTGCTTTAACCCGTATAAAGATTTTCGTAGCCTTCACACATGAGAAGGGTTAGTAGCACTTTTAAAACCTGGGGGTTGATACATATAAACTATTTCATGAAGATCCACGTGCAAAAACGCGTTCTTGACATCCAACTGATGGATTGGCCAAGACCTGGAAACTACAAGACTGAGTACGGTTCTGATAGTGATAAGTTTACAACTGGGCTAAAGGTCTCATCACAATCTAAGCCAACTCGTTGGGACTTCCCATTAACGACCAACCGAGCTTTATATCTTTCCAATGTACCATTAGCATGAAATTTGTGTTTGTAAAGCCACATGCAAGTAATTATATGAGCATCGGGTGGTCGAGGTATAAGTTCCCAAGTGTTACTATCTATTAAAGCTTTAAACTCGATAGACGTGGCTTCGCGCCAATTAGGATCAGAAAGGGCTTGGTGAAGGTTTTTGGGAATTTGTGAAATGGTAGGGGCGGCTGTTTGAAGGTTGAGGGGTTGGCGCGGCTTCGAAATACCCGATTTTAATCGGGTTTGCATGTGATGGGTGGGAACCGATGGAGGGGGTGGTTGTTGGCTAACGGAGTGGGGGGGGGGGTGGAGAAGTGGAGTCGGCGGAGGACGAAGGAGATGGTGGAGAGGAGGGAGAGTGGACAGAGGAAGAGGGGTTCGGGGTGGTGGGGTGCGATTGGGTGTTGGCGGAAGGTGCGGTGGGTGTAGACGGGGCTGGGACAGGCCCGTCATCGGGTGGGTTGGCGGGTTTCGGAAACAAGAGAGGGGAGGGATCATCGTCCAGAAGGGAGTAATCAATAGGAGTGGAGGTGGCGAGATCGTGGAATGGAAACGAGTGCTCATCGAATGTGACATGTCGCGAAAGAATGACATGTCCGGTTGAAGGTCAAGACAACGGTATCCACGGTATTCAGGAGGATAGCCAAGGAATACACATTTAGTAGAACGCAGGGCCAATTTATGAGGACGAGTGGCCGAAGATTCGGATAGCAAGCGCATCCAAGCACTCGTAGATGCGAGTAAGTCGGCTCTTTTAAATAAAGAGCGGACAGAGGGGTCCGGTTGTGAAGGACTTTGGTGGGAAGAACATTATGGAGGTAGACGGATGTATGGAGAGCGTCCACCGAATGCTATGGTGGGATGGAGGCATGAGTGAGTAAGCAAAGCATGATTTCGTTAATGCGACGAATCATGCGTTCCGCTTTCCCATTCTTTTGGGACGTTTTGGGGCAAGAGAAACGGAACTGAAGACCGTTTTGTTGGTCAAAATTTTTGAATTGATTGTTATCAAATTCACCCCCCATGTCACATTGAAATGATTTAATATCCGAATGAAATTGGGTTTTAGCAAAATGGTGAAATTGCTTGAATTTGTTAAATGTGTCAGATTTCAATTTTAGTGGAAAAACCCATGTATAATTAGTGAAATCATCGATGAGCACCATATAATATTTGTAACCGTTATGACTGTAAATCGGTGAGGTCCATAAGTCACAATGAACAATATCGAAAGGCATAACAGTGTTGGATAAAGATTGAGAAAAAGGTAAACGCTTATGTTTCAAAAGTTGGCACGAAGTGCATACTGACAAAGGGTCAGCTTTATTACAAGAAATAAACTGAAAATTACTAAGATAATCTAAAACATGCAATCCTAGGTGTCCAAGACGAGCATGCCACGAGGGTGCGGAGGAAGAAGCAAGCAGCGAAACATCAGGAACGGTTGATGAATTGGTGACGGGATAGAGATGGCTAGAGCTATTGTGGCGGCTCAGGAGCTTCCCACTCTTGTAGTCCTTCACAGAAAAACCAAACGGATCAAAACATATAGAGACAGAGTTATCAACAGTGAAACGGCGTACCGACACAAGATTTTTGATAATGTTTGGTGAAAACAGGACGTTATTTAGTTTAAGGTTAGAGGTGGGGAAGGAGGTGTTTCCTGATCCATGTATTGGTATAGCTTGACCATTGCCCACAAGTATAGATTTAATTGAAGTACCACTAGAGGAAGTTAAACCTGCGTCGTTGCTGAGATGGTTGGTGGCTCCAGAGTCCATGTACCACTGATTGTCCGGTTGCTCGAGACTGACAGATTCAACCCAAGTTCACTCGGCTCCAGAGGATTAACATCAAATAAATTAGCCTGGGGCGCAGATTGTTAGCGGGTCACCCGCTGTTGCTGGGGCATCCAAGGAGCAGCCCAACCCGGTTGAGTCGGGTATGGGCAGGGCGGAGGGGGAGCCCAATAAGGAGGCTAATAAGGCGGAACGGGCCAGGGGGGGCTGAGCAGATCGATTTGGGCCAGCGGCTGGGCTGGGAGGCGCTGGGCCGTTGTTGGATCGAGCAGAAGCAGGTCGGCGAGCCGGCTGTTGACGTCGAGAGGCCCCCTGACTGGGCTGATTGCGCCTAGAAAAATCACGCCTAGCAGGCGGTTGCCTCGAAGGCTCAGCAGCAGGAGGGGCCGACGGATCAAGGGCGGCCATGGAAGCCATGGGTGTAACGTCACAGGCCTGTTGACGCCGCTATTCCAGTTGAAGCATGCTGCATGTAGTCTCCCAGTTGGGCAATTGTTGGTTGATTGTAGAACCAACTGATGTCGTATTCTGGCGGTAGGCCGCGAACAAGTTGAAGAACTAACCGATTGTTGGAGAAGGGGCTGTCAACATCTGTAAGTTTGGTGGAAAGTTCTTTCAACTTTTGAAAGTACGCCTCCAAGGAAGGCATGACAGACATCTTGAGATTAATAAACTCGTACTCGAGGGCAGCAGCACGAGACCCTTTGTTGTTTAAAAAAATTCCCTTGAGACGATCGCATGCTTCCTTGGCTGTGGACTCATCTTCAAGGATTCGAACAAGGTATTCGTCCGACAGTGTTCCGTAGATCCACTGCAGGACAACAACATCGATTTTGCACCACTGCTCATAGTTTGCGTCAGTCTTCGCCGGAGGCGGCGTACTATCAATATGACACAGAACATCGTGTGCCTTTGCATTCAGGGTGAAGAGTTTGACCCAAGAGGAATGTTGATACATGGTCCTTGATCGTCATGTGAAGTATCGAATACAAGACGAAGACATGCAAGATTGGGTCTGGCCGAACCTTGGCCGAACTCCAGGTTCGGACCCGGCGAACCTTGGCCGAACCTGAGGTTCGGACCATCGGGTTATCAGCCTATATATAGTGCGTCTTGTGTTGTATTCAGTAACGATCTTAGACATATTTTCTCTGTGTACTATGTGGTTCTCTCAGTGATTAATACAAAGCATATTTGTATTTACTCATTGTGTTTTACACGTTTTACATTGATTTCATTACGACTAAGTAGAAGATCCACACACTCAAGCAATTTCAAGTGGTATCGGAGCATTTGGTTTGCTCTACTAGTCGGAAATCACTGTTTTTCGAAGTTTTGATTCAAAATTCACGTTTTTGAGAAAATGAGTATCATTTTTGGATCCGTTTGATTGTTTCCAGTGTGCTTTTCATTAAAAATTCATTACTAAATCGTTTCTATCGTGTTTGCTTGAATTCCTGTAAAAAATTCCAGTAAAAAACTGATGCATAGCATCTAATACATATAATCAAATAAATAATTCCCACATTTAATCATGTTTTAATTGAAAATAAAGAGAATTGGTGCTTAAATGATTTATATTTAAATATTAAATGATTTGGTGGATCTTTTGTTATTACTTGATAAATAGTTAAGTTCACATTTAATTTTGTTGCTAATTGAGAAAATTATGCAAATTAGATTTATAATTGTGAAATTATAAAAGATATGGTGCTTAATTGTTTTTATTTATGAATTTTAGATGGTTGGATGGTGCGTGATGAATTTAGAAGAAAAACGCAATTTACGAAAGTTGATTCGGAGCCCGAATGAGAAAGTTATGAAAGATTTAAAAAAATAATAAATAAATAATACATGAGCAGCCCAGCTGCTTGTGTGTGTCTCGGCCCACAACAACCCAGCAGAACATTGGCAGCCCACCACAGCGAAGGCCCAGCAGCCTTGGAAGGCTAGCGCGAAAAAGAGAAAAATTATGCAGGCCACAGGGTTTGAACCTGTGACCTCTTGGTTAGGCAGCGAGATACCTTACCACTCGGCCAGCAACTGCGTCTTGTTGACATTCAGTTTAGAATTCTTTTATCTTCTGCTTCTGCGAGCCCAGTTTCTCGGCCCAATGCACCTGACACGACCAGACCCTATTTTTCCGGTATAAAACGTTTCCAGGCGCCGTTTTTTGCATTCGGAAGCCTCCATAAACCCTAAAAACACCCCATATCACTTCCATAAACCCTAAAACACATTTTTGAAGATCGAGGGAGGATTTGAAGCCAAGATTGAAGCCTTTTAACCCGAAATTTGAAGATTTGAGCTCTAACGGGTTGGGTCTTCATATAGGTTTCGTTTTTGGTATTTTAATCTTGTTTTCTTCATCATTTATGCATCAAAGATTGGATTTTTATGCTATAGCTACAGTATGCTAGGCTGATCCATCTTTGGATCACCTAGATTAGATGAATTTAGGCTCTCTTTGAACATTTCGGTTTGACTTTTTACCATGAACTTTATGTTCAATTGCTTGATGATGTTTTTAATTGGTTTGTGATGATAAAGCTTGCTGATTTGATTCCTATTATCAGTGAATCATGTGGATTAATTGTCATGCTAGGTAGAACTACCTTAGTTAAGTGCTTTATCCATTGTTGATTAGTTTGACTTTTGGGTTAAACAGTACTAGGAAAGCAAGACCAAAAGTAAATTGTCTGGTGCCACAGCATAAGTGGACTTTGAGAAACGATTAAATTGTTCAACAAAAGATCATGGTTAATAAAAAGATCAATTACCAGTGGTGGTTGAAACATCTGCCTTTGAAGTTGAAGGAGCATCAGCCTTTGAGGGAACATGACCTTTTGATAGCGAAACATGTTTCAACATATCCCTCATTACTTCTATGTCATCCAGGCTCAACTTCGAAACTTCATCAATGGAATGGAACGTCATTGACTTCAAGGCATTCAATTGTTTCAACAGATTCTCACTGGCTTTTTGATCAAATTCCTTAAAGGATAAGAAGTTGGCTTCACCCTTCACAGCATGTGCTAATCCGCATTTGATCCCTTCATTGTAGCCCATAGCATTGGCAGCAGAATTAACTTTGAGAGTCATGGGGATCATTTCAGAGTGCACACGCTTGGCTACCAAATCAAAGCCTTCTTCGATTAACCACTTGCTTCTTTCCTTCACAGATGCTAATTCCCTCTGCATTTGCTCTCTTTCTTCGGTCAGCGCTTTAACAGTCTCAGCAAGGGTAGCATTTTCTTTAAAGATTAAAACGAAAATGTTAATAGTGATAAAAAACTATGCAAATGCAAGTGGGAAATTACGGGAATAATGGGATACAAGTTATACCTTTGTTAACGGCTTCAACTTTCGCATCACATTGAGAAGTGATCCCCAGCATCTTGATGGCCTGTTCATCAAAAATCTTCTTTTGATCCAAGAACTGGCTTTTGAAAGCAATTGCATCATCTTGTGCTTGCTTGAGATCTCTTTTTACTTCCTGCTTAAACGATACTAGCTTCCGATTTTTGGTTGTGAGAAGTTCGATCTTTGCATGCAAATCATTAATTTTCACTTGGTCACTGATAGAACCAAAACAAGCCTTGTGCGCCAACAGCTTCTTGGTTAATTCTTCCACCCTTGCTTCAGCAATGACCCACCGGCCATACATATCCGCCACTAAGCTGTGTTGCTTCGCTTGTGCAAGCATAAACTCATTTGAAAAAGCCTCATTGGGAATTTGCTGATGTGACATCCGAGAATTCCAAGGTTAACTTCCGTTAGACAAACCCCGTTAGTTACGTTATAAGTGTTAACTTAGTAACTAATGCTTAACTAGGCCGAATACGTCCACGTCCTTTGGTTGATCACCGAACCCGCCCATATGTGCTATGTGTTCATTTATTGTTGTCATTATGTGCAATGTGATTTAAACGCATGATTTAATACTATGAATAGCATGACAAATTGTAAATCCTTGATTATGTGAAAATTGTCTAAGATTGTGCAGTTAGCGAAACTACCGGGCGAAACTGTAGTGTCGCCCGGTAGCCAGCTAAACCAATCAGTTAAATGTGACCAGAGCCAGTTTCGCTTGGCCAGCGAAACTGCCAGCGAAACTAGCCCCTGATATAAATAATCTTAATAAACCCTAGTTCTCCTATTTGCCTCATTTACACCACAAACACACACATCCTTCTCTGGAAATCTGGTCAGCCGAGAAACCATCAAGAGAAACCAAGATCTCAGCCCAAGACAACATCCATTCGATTCCCTGATCGAATCGTGAGTCCCAAAACCTTTCCTTTATGCCATTTTCTATGCTTTTCTATGTGTCTCTTCATAAAGCATGCCTAGATCTCTGTGTTATTGTTAGATCTTCTGATATGTTGCTTAGGATTGCTAGATCTACCATAAAGTTGATAACTTTACGTGTGAAATCCATCCATGATAAAGATTTATGCTATTTTAGTCATTTTAGGGTTTTATATGTATTTTGGGTGATTTGATGATAAAATGCATGTTTAAGGTGTTAAAGCTTACTGATTTATGTTGGTAAATGCCTATGTATGCTAAACAATGAATTGCATGTAAAATGGAAGCTGTTAGGTTGATTTTTAGGCTGATCCGTATGTTTTTCGCGACCAGCGAAACTGTGGTGTTCTCTGGGCGAAATTATCCAGCGAAACTATGTATATCTTCATCCAGCGACACTATGCAGCGAAACTGCAGTGTCGCCGGGTAAACCAACCAGACCAGCTCGAGCGAATCTACCGAGCGAAATTCCCTGAACGAAAGTTCAAACCAGTTTCGGGCGAAACTAGGCTAGCGAAACTGTGCCAACAGTTTCGAGCGAAACTAGCCTGGCGAAACTGTGTCATCGGGTATTGCCTAGCGAAAGTGCTGCCCGTGCACACAGCGAAACTGACTAGCGAAACTGCTAGCGAAACTGAGACCAGAATCTAAACTTGTACAATTTGCTTGAATGTTATGCCATGACTTACATGATTATGCCAGGATGATACATGCTTTGATTTCTGATATATGTATGAACCCTTGTTTATGATCAACCATCGGTGTCGTGTGTCGGTATGTCGAGTCTTAGTTCCAACGTGCTATGTTATGGGCCATAGTGACGTTAAGTAAAGATTAGACACAAAACTAATACTTAAGACCTAAACGTGTTCATAGGTCTTCGATAAGCAATACTTGGATTATTAGCAAGTGTAGCAGTGCAATCAAAGGTGAGTGTCACTAACCCGATTACCGTGAACCCGTTTGGGTCACACCGAATAACTAAAAGTAAAACAATGCTGACAACTCGAGAGTGCGAGGCACCTCCCTGACAAACTTGAAAACTTGGAGTGCTCGGCACCCACTTGATGAACTTGAAGTGCTTTATGGGAAGCACTTGCGAATTACCAAAACAACGATTTCTAAAACGAAACTGAAAACACTTTTGAGATTCATGAGAATCTAGTAAACCGTTTTAATATGGCTAGTGTAGGTTAAAGTCTAAACCACATGATATCACATGATTTCTAAGGATGCCTTGAAAACTTAAAAGTCCTCAACTAATTGTACCATTAATTGTAAAGCGAGGGGATGTTGGGTAGATCTACTGGAGTTTGACAAACTCCGCCCCGTGGCACGGGGAGTGCACGGAGGTACAATATCAGCCTATTTGACCGTGATCCCGAGAGGACACGGGGGAGGCAAAACCGCGATGACGTAGGTCCGCAGTACTAGATGGCACGGCCACTACAATAAATTATAGTCAGCTTTGGTGCAAACTTCCTTAGTGCATGGAACAACGGATTAGCTACCCGCGATATCGGTTGAGCACTTTAACTTTACAAAACTAGTTCATACCCGATGACGTAGGTCACGGACAATTCCTTTATAAACTAAGACATAACATTTAGCATAGCTTTTCACAAACGAATACTGTGTAAGTATACCTTGATACAAATTATGAATATGAGACCGGGCCAATGCATGACAAGCCCACTGTGAACTCACCAACCGTTAGGTTGACACTTGCGTGGTTTAAACTTTTGCAGATCGCTAAGGAGTATCCGGAGCGGGTTGGCATGGCATGTGAAGACAATTTTATTTCTGTTAAACTTAATTGAGAATCTTAAACAAAGAATTTGTAAAGCACGTGGTTAGTGCTAAGACAATATTTTATTCCGCTGCGTTTGTATTTGAAACTTTATTTTATAACTGATTTTTGAACTAACTTTGATTCATTTAGTATTTGTAACTAATGGTTGTGGATCCTGGTCTAGCCGCACCCCTTAACGGTATAAACTCCGTTAGTGGTTATTTGGGGGTGTGACAGATTGGTATCAGAGCCATAAGTTGCAGAGAACTGGAATCATTTTGAAAACGATTTGGAAACTGCAACTTGAAAACCTTAGTTACGAACGAATAAACAAATTCCCAAAATAAAATTTTTACGTGCCAACCTGGGATACTCGCTCTGCTGTGTAAGTAAAAGCTTAGTACGTATGTATGTATATATATATAAAATATATATATAGACCGTGTCTAGGAAGTCTAACGGAAAACCTTAGGAAAATTTTCACACACGAATACGAAACGCGAACGCGAATGCGCGCACTACTTCGGGGGAAAGCGACAACGAAACGATGCTACACGCTACGTCCTGATTTCTACTACGATGGCTACGCCGGCAGTGACTTTTATGGGGAAGCCGACTTTCGACGATAGCTACTTACGACTTACGACGTTCCTCGACGACGCCTCGATTTTGCACAAAATTTTCTGGACTAATAGAGGGATAACGGGAAAATGGTTAATATACATATTATGGGATATGTATAAAGTATAATCGTGACTGAACACTGGCTACTTTAACTGTTCAGCAAGATGTCTGGAAGAGGACACGGAAGGAACAACATCAACATGACGCCTGCTCAATTGCAAGCCATGATCAACGAACATGTGCAAGCCGCGGTGGCAGCCGTCCAAGCTGCATATGCCGCTCAGGGTAACTATTATGCCGGTTAAGGCACAGAGCGAATTATATTTGACCTGTTTAAATTTGAAACCCGAACTATTTATGCATCAGGAAACCACCACTGCACGTTCAAGTCCTTCATGGACTGCAAGCCACTAACATTCTCCGGCGAAGAAGGAGCGGTAGGACTCCTCCGGTGGATCGAAAAATCTGAGAAGGTCTTCTCTATGTGTAATTGCCCGGCTGAAAGCAAGGTGAAGTTTGCTACTGGTACCTTCGAGGGAGCTGCTCTCTCCTGGTGGAACGCCGAGATCCAGATGATTGGGATTGATGCGGCTAATAACATGCAATGGGAAGCATTCAAGGAACTGATCATGGATGAGTACTGTCCCCGTGACCAAGTGAAGAAGCTAGAGGGAGAATTCTTGAATCTGAAGATGGTTGGGTCTGAAATCGAACAGTATACTGCGCGTTACCATGAGTACGCGGTCCTGTGCCCTACAATGGTTGATGCTGAGTTCAAACGCATTGAGCGTTATCTGGAAGGCCTCGCGCCTCAAATCAAGAGTTTGGTGACCGCCAGCAACCCCGCAACCGTGCAGCAAGCAATCCGTTTGGCTCACAAGCTTACTGATCAGGAGGTTGAGAAGGGTACACTTCCTGCGAAAGCCACTGAGAAGACTGCCTTAAGTGGCAAAAGAAAAGCTGATGATGAAGCTCCTGAGAACTCAATGAACAATCAGAGTGTTGGAAACAGCACTGGGAGGTCTTTCAACTCCCAAAGCCAAAGCAAGAGGTCTGGAAACAACAGTGGTAACTACCGCCAGGGTGGCAATGGCCAAAGCAACTACAGGGGTAACCTGCCTCTGTGCAACAAGTGCGGAAAGCATCATGCTGGTAATTGTAGGAAGAATCTGAGCTGCGAAAGGTGTGGCAAAGGAAGCCACGAAGCAAAAGACTGTTGGGCAACTCTACCTGAGCAACAAAACCGCCCCAGGAGGAACAACAACAATCATGGAAACAACAACTATGGGAACAATCGGGGCAATGGGAACAACAACGGTCAGAACCAGAACAACAACAATGGGGGAGCCCGTGGCTGCTTTGAGTGTGGTGCTCAAGGCCACATTAAAAGAGACTGCCCACAGCTGAGAAGACAGGGTAATGGAAATCAAGGAAATAACGGTGGGAATGGTAATGGTGGAGGAAATGGTAATGGGAATGGCAACGGGAATGGTGGAAATGGTAGAGGTCGAGCTTTCGTCATGGGTCAGGGTGAAGCTCGCAATGATGCCAACGTGATTAACGGTAAATTCATCCTAAATGGTTTCTTTGCTACTGTATTATTTGATTCTGGTGCTGAGAGAAGCTTTATTTCCACTAAGTTTGCTAGGTTAATTAATGCTAAACCGATTGCCCTAGATGCTAAATATGTGGTAGAACTAGCAAACGGTAAACTTCATGATACGACCCAGATAGTTAAGGACTGTAAGTTAGAACTAGCTGGCCATACATTAGGAATCAACCTTATGCCTTTCCCGATTGGTAGTTTTGACGTTATAGTAGGAATGGATTGGTTATCTGAAAACCGCGCTGAAATTTTATGCCAAGAAAAAGTGGTTCGTATCCCACTCGAAGGACGGAGAAGTGTTAACGGTCCAAGGTGAAAGAGGTGGAACAGTAACCGGTATTATCTCGTTTCTCAAAGCTCAAAAGTGCCTTCGTAAAGGTCACTTCGCAATTCTTGCAAACGTCACCGATTCGACACTTCCCGAGCGCGAAATCGACGACTACCCGATAGTCCGCGACTTCCAAGATGTATTTCCTGAAGATCTGCCTGGTTTGCCTCCATTTCGACAAGTGGAGTTTGGAATCGACTTGGTTCCTGGAGCGTCTCCGATCGCACGCGCACCTTACCGTTTGGCGGTAAGTGAACTCAACGAACTCTCCGCGCAACTTCAAGAGCTACTCGACAAAGGATTTATTCGTCCCAGTTCGTCTCCGTGGGGAGCTCCGGTATTGTTTGTTAAGAAGAAGGATGGAACGTTCCGCATGTGTATCGTCTACCGAGAACTCAACAAGGTTACTATCAAGAATCGATATCCACTTCCTCGAATCGACGATCTCTTCGACCAACTGCAAGGTTCGAGTTACTTCTCAAAGATTGATCTACGGTCTGGATATCACCAACTCCGTGTTCGTGATGAAGATGTCCCCAAGACTGCCTTCAGAACTCGCTATGGTCACTACGAATTCCTGGTTATGCCGTTTGGGCTAACCAATGCACCGGCCGTATTTATGGACCTGATGAATCGAGTGTGCAAGCCGTACCTCGATAAGTTTGTGATAGTTTTCATCGACGATATTTTGATCTACTCCAAGACAAAGGAGGAACACGAGGAGCACCTACGTCTTATTTTAGAATTACTCCGCAAGGAACAGCTTTATGCTAAGTTTTCAAAGTGCGATTTTTGGATTCGTGAAGTCCAGTTCCTTGGACACATTGTCGATCAGAATGGAATTCATGTCGACCCAGCTAAAGTGGAAGCTATTAAGAATTGGCCTACCCCAAGAGCGCCGACTGAAATCCGACAATTTTTGGGACTTGCCGGATACTACCGAAGGTTCATTAAGGGTTTCTCGCAATTGGCTCAGCCCTTAACAGCTCTAACGCACAAAGGAGTGCAATACAGATGGGGTGAAAAAGAAGAACGTGCGTTTCAAACTCTTAAAGATATGTTATGTTCAGCTCCAATTCTCGCGTTACCCGATGGGATTGATGACTTTGTGGTTTATTGCGATGCATCTATTCAAGGACTCGGTTGCGTGTTGATGCAACGAGATAAAGTGATTGCCTATGGGTCCAGGCAACTAAAGGATACTGAGAAGAACTATACGACACATGATTTGGAATTGGGAGCCGTTATTCATGCACTCAAGATTTGGAGACACTACCTCTACGGAACAAAGTGCACAATATTCACCGATCATAAGAGCTTACAGCACATCTTTAATCAGAAGGATCTCAACATGCGACAACGACGGTGGGTCGAGCTATTGAACGATTATGACTTAGCAATTAAATATCACCCGGGAAAAGCCAATGTTGTGGCTGATGCCTTAAGTCGGAAAGAGTATGAGAAGCCTCGTCGGGTGCGAGCGCTGCAACTTACCATCCACACGGGATTGCCGGATCGGATCCGCAATGCCCAACAAGAAGCCTTGAAAGAAGAAAACTTCGCAGCTGAGGCACTGCGAGGGGTAGATGGTAATTCTGAAGTTAAGTCCGACGGACTCCGGTATTATAATGATAGAATTTGGGTCCCTTTGCTTGGAAATCTTCGTGAGCTCGTGATGGACGAGGCTCACAAGTCAAGGTATTCGGTGCACCCTGGATCGGATAAAATGTACCAAGATTTAAAGGGCTTGTATTGGTGGCCGAATATGAAAGCCGACATCGCGCAATATGTGGCTAAGTGTCTAACGTGCTCAAGGGTTAAGATCGAGTACCAAAAGCCTTCTGGGCTATTACAGCAACCAAAGATCCCAGAATGGAAATGGGAGGATATCTCCATGGACTTCGTAACGGGATTACCTCATCGATCGAATCGACCAGATGCGATTTGGGTTATCATTGATCGGTTAACCAAATCTGCACACTTTATTCCAATGAAAGAAAGTGATAATATGGATAAGTTAACTAAGCTGTACATTGACCGAATTGTGGCACGTCATGGAGTGCCTAAGACTATTATCTCAGATCGAGATCCTCGATTTACTTCCCGATTATGGCAATCTATGCAAGAAGCACTGGGAACCAGACTGGATATGAGTACAGCCTATCACCCGCAGACCGATGGTCAGACAGAGCGAACTATTCAGACTCTAGAAGACATGCTCCGAGCTTGCGTCCTCGACTTTGGTAAAGACTGGGAGGCTCACCTTCCGTTGGTGGAGTTCTCCTACAACAACAGTTATCACTCAAGTATCGGTGCTGCGCCTTTCGAAGCTCTTTACGGCAGGAAATGCAGATCGCCCGTGTGTTGGGCTGAAACGGGTGAGAAAGGACTCACTGGACCGGAAATTATTCACGATACCACAGAACGAATTATACAAATCAGAAAACGGATAGCCGCAGCACGTGACAGACAAAAGAGCTATGCCGACAAATGCCGTAAACCTTTGAAGTTCGAGGTAGGCGACAAAGTACTATTGAAGGTATCTCCCTGGAAGGGAGTGATACGCTTCGGAAAGCGTGGAAAGCTGAATCCTCGCTATATCGGTCCGTTTGAAATTATTGGGGAAGTAGGCCCGGTGGCCTACCGATTACAACTCCCTGCCGAACTCGATGGAGTTCACAACGTGTTTCACGTTTCTAATCTAAAGAAATGTCTGGCTGAAGACATCGAAATAATTCCTTTGGAGGAATTGGAAATTGATGAACATCTGAGATTCATTGAGCAACCGGTAGAAATCATGGGACGCGAGGAGAAAGCCCTCAAACGTAGCAAGATTCCGATCGTCAAGGTGCGATGGAACTCAAAGCGTGGACCTGAATATACTTGGGAACGAGAGGATCAGATGAAGAAAAAGTATCCTCACTTGTTCGAGCAAACGTCCACGGAAACTCAAGGTATAATTTAATTTTGGGGACCAAAATTCCGTAACAGGAGGAGGATGTGACGACCCTAAAACTTTTGCTTTCTTTCCCCCAGCACCAACGACAGCTGAGGCTGCGAACGCTACGACGCAAGAATAATTTTCGGGACGAAAATTCCAAATACAAGGGGATGATGTGACATCCGAGAATTCCAAGGTTAACTTCCGTTAGACAAACCTCGTTAGTTACGTTATAAGTGTTAACTTAGTAACTAATGCTTAACTAGGCCGAATACGTCCACGTCCTTTGGTTGATCACCGAACCCGCCCATATGTGCTATGTGTTCATTTATTGTTGTCATTATGTGCAATGTGATTTAAACGCATGATTTAATACTATGAATAGCATGACAAATTGTAAATCCTTGATTATGTGAAAATTGTCTAAGATTGTGCAGTTAGCGAAACTACCGGGCGAAACTGTAGTGTCGCCCGGTAGCCAGCTAAACCAATCAGTTAAATGTGACCAGAGCCAGTTTCGCTTGGCCAGCGAAACTGCCAGCGAAACTAGCCCCTGATATAAATAATCTTAATAAACCCTAGTTCTCCTATTTGCCTCATTTACACCACAAACACACACATCCTTCTCTGGAAATCTGGTCAGCCGGAAACCATCAAGAGAAACCAAGATCTCAGCCCAAGACAACATCCATTCGATTCCCTGATCGAATCGTGAGTCCCAAAACCTTTCCTTTATGCCATTTTCTATGCTTTTCTATGTGTCTCTTCATAAAGCATGCCTAGATCTCTGTGTTATTGTTAGATCTTCTGATATGTTGCTTAGGATTGCTAGATCTACCATAAAGTTGATAACTTTACGTGTGAAATCCATCCATGATAAAGATTTATGCTATTTTAGTCATTTTAGGGTTTTATATGTATTTTGGGTGATTTGATGATAAAATGCATGTTTAAGGTGTTAAAGCTTACTGATTTATGTTGGTAAATGCCTATGTATGCTAAACAATGAATTGCATGTAAAATGGAAGCTGTTAGGTTGATTTTTAGGCTGATCCGTATGTTTTTCGCGACCAGCGAAACTGTGGTGTTCTCTGGGCGAAATTATCCAGCGAAACTATGTATATCTTCATCCAGCGACACTATGCAGCGAAACTGCAGTGTCGCCGGGTAAACCAACCAGACCAGCTCGAGCGAATCTACCGAGCGAAATTCCCTGAACGAAAGTTCAAACCAGTTTCGGGCGAAACTAGGCTAGCGAAACTGTGCCAACAGTTTCGAGCGAAACTAGCCTGGCGAAACTGTGTCATCGGGTATTGCCTAGCGAAAGTGCTGCCCGTGCACACAGCGAAACTGACTAGCGAAACTGCTAGCGAAACTGAGACCAGAATCTAAACTTGTACAATTTGCTTGAATGTTATGCCATGACTTACATGATTATGCCAGGATGATACATGCTTTGATTTCTGATATATGTATGAACCCTTGTTTATGATCAACCATCGGTGTCGTGTGTCGGTATGTCGAGTCTTAGTTCCAACGTGCTATGTTATGGGCCATAGTGACGTTAAGTAAAGATTAGACACAAAACTAATACTTAAGACCTAAACGTGTTCATAGGTCTTCGATAAGCAATACTTGGATTATTAGCAAGTGTAGCAGTGCAACCAAAGGTGAGTGTCACTAACCCGATTACCGTGAACCCGTTTGGGTCACACCGAATAACTAAAAGTAAAACAATGCTGACAACTCGAGAGTGCGAGGCACCTCCCTGACAAACTTGAAAACTTGGAGTGCTCGGCACCCACTTGATGAACTTGAAGTGCTTTATGGGAAGCACTTGCGAATTACCAAAACAACGATTTCTAAAACGAAACTGAAAACACTTTTGAGACTTCATGAGAATCTAGTAAACCGTTTTAATATGGCTAGTGTAGGTTAAAGTCTAAACCACATGATATCACATGATTTCTAAGGATGCCTTGAAAACTTAAAAGTCCTCAACTAATTGTACCATTAATTGTAAAGCGAGGGGATGTTGGGTAGATCTACTGGAGTTTGACAAACTCCGCCCCGTGGCACGGGGAGTGCACGGAGGTACAATATCAGCCTATTTGACCGTGATCCCGAGAGGACACGGGGGAGGCAAAACCGCGATGACGTAGGTCCGCAGTACTAGATGGAACGGCCACTACAATAAATTATAGTCAGCTTTGGTGCAAACTTCCTTAGTGCATCGAACAACGGATTAGCTACCCGCGATATCGGTTGAGCACTTTAACTTTACAAAACTAGTTCATACCCGATGACGTAGGTCACGGACAATTCCTTTATAAACTAAGACATAACATTTAGCATAGCTTTTCACAAACGAATACTGTGTAAGTATACCTTGATACAAATTATGAATATGAGACCGGGCCAATGCATGACAAGCCCACTGTGAACTCACCAACCGTTAGGTTGACACTTGCGTGGTTTAAACTTTTGCAGATCGCTAAGGAGTATCCGGAGCGGGTTGGCATGGCATGTGAAGACAATTTTATTTCTGTTAAACTTAATTGAGAATCTTAAACAAAGAATTTGTAAAGCACGTGGTTAGTGCTAAGACAATATTTTATTCCGCTGCGTTTGTATTTGAAACTTTATTTTATAACTGATTTTTGAACTAACTTTGATTCATTTAGTATTTGTAACTAATGGTTGTGGATCCTGGTCTAGCCGCACCCCTTTACAGTATAAACTCCGTTAGTGGTTATTTGGGGGTGTGACAGCTGAAGGCTGAAAATGTGAGTGGGAGTACTTCCGAGAAGAGTGATCTTCTTTGCAGTTGAACTTTCGGTGCAAGTGTCACCGTTTTTAATTTCCCACTGAGGGACAAATACCATATTTACATCAGCAGAATCTAAACTCCTACCAACATTGCTTCTAAGGGTAACCAAATCTATCTCCTTCTTCAACCATTCAGAGGAAGGAACAGCAAAGCTCGGAGCATCCTTCTGCGAAGAAGAGGACGCATGAGCTAAAGTGGCCAAAGTGATCAAAGAGGTGGTACCTTTCTGCAAAATACTTACATCAGAAAAACCTGGGTCTTGTGACATATCAGGTGAATTCAATAAATAATCATCAATATCAAAATCATCAGTAGGAGGAGGGGTTACCACAACATCAATTTCTGACTGCATACCCTCTCCTAGCTGTTCATTCACTTCAAAATTCTCCGTAGAATCGGAGGTGACTTCAGTGGTTATGGAAGTGTTTACCTTGGAGTGATGTGGTGAAGACTACAAGATCCAGCGAGGAGATTTCCTCTTGGACTCAAGGGGTTCATTCGTTTCCTTGTTAACAGATGCTTTTGAGGATATCTTAATCTTGCTTCCACCTTTGGGTGGTAGTGATGCTTTTGAAGACACATTAGCATGACCGACAACGACCTCCTTGTTCTTATTCTTGAGGGTGCTTTCCCCACTTCCTCCAGTACCATCCTTGATGGTTTTTGCAACGTCAGTAGCATCATTACCCCCAGGTTCGATCTCAGGCACTTTTTCTGAAACAACGGCTTCTGGCTGCGCGTACACTTGCGATTCAACTTGATCATCATGCGCTTCTTCAGGACGGTAGTCCAAAAAAGAATTGGCAGTCTGTCGAATAAACGGCATAGACCCTTCTTCCATAATCTCAGCACTGAGGTCAACATCATCAAAACTTTTCAATTGCATAGCTTCGAAAAGATCCATTTCTGCAAAAATAAATAAGAATTTGTCAAAAATTAAAGAGGTATTTCAAGGGCAGGAACACAAGTGATGAAAGGGTAATTTCTTACCCTTCCCTTGATTTGTCAGAATCGGCCAAAGTTCAGGGGTGAACCAAGACCTACTCATTCTACAAAAAAGAAGAATGGCTTCCGGGAGTTCTCGGATAGGGCTTGCACAGGACACTAACTTATCAAAGGATTCCTGACTATAGTCACCGTCACTTGGATTTGGATCATGAACCACATCTTCTACATCCCTCCATTCCATTTGAAGGGGAATGCATCGATCATCGATGTAAAAGAATTTGGATTTCCAAGAACGAGGGTTTGGCGGAAGATGAGTACTAATTCTCTTAACGGCTCTCCTACGCTCAAAGGTATACCAATCACCAGCCATTGTGATTCTATAAAAAGCCCTAAAAAGATTAACACCCGGAGACACATTAACAGCCCTACAAGTAGCCTCAAAGTGGCTTAAACGAGAAAACCCCTGAATATGCATTTGTGAAATATGGATCTTGAAAAACATCAAAACTCTCATAAGAAACTTGGTAAAAGGAAGACGATAATTCCCAAGTTTGAACATATCGACATAAACCCCAATCTTACCATCAGGAAAAGGGGAAATTGGAGTTCGTGGCAATGGAAGAGTTGGATTCAGTGACAGGGGAATATTATACCTCTCAATAACCTCATCTAAATCGCGAGGCGACATAGATGAGAACGAGATATGCATATTATGCTTACTCGAATCGTCATCGACCCTAACTGAAGGGGATGCCATGAAAATGCAGTAAAAAAGCAAAAGGGGAAATCGACTGACCTTTTAAAAAGAAAAATCTCGAAGAGAGAATTAGGGCTCGAAGAAGAAAGAAAGCGACGGCAGTAAAAGATGTAAAGAATGGGAAATTAGAAGAGATTATATATGGGGCAAGAATTTTGGATAAAATAACCGTTTGATATTTATAAAATTCAAAACAAAAACCAAAAATTGTCTCGTCAATTAATCCCCGGATGCCACGTGTACTGATGAGTATAAAAAGTACTCGAGTACAATTCAACATGCAAGACACACCTGATAAGTCAGTTATTATCTACACTTGCAGGAGCGTCTCTTTGCAATAATACGTTAATATTCTCGTGGGGATGTGACAATTACATTTGCAGAAGCGTTCTGTTTTAAAAATAAGTAAAGTCTTTTGATCTATTAGAACCGGCTTCACAAGCATTTCTTATGATGATCTTTGTAACTTAGTCCTTAGTCATTTCTACAAAACAACATAAGGACTAGGGGGACTTGATGACCAGATCTATGAAATCGTTAAAAATTGGAAAAATTGCTGATCTTTGAAACCTATGATCTACACAAAAGAGAGACGAGTGTTACACTCTTTTTTCCTTGGTATCGGTTTTTTCCCATAGGGTTTTTCCGAACAAGGTTTTTAATGAGGTAACAAATCAAAAGCATATGCGAACTTAATGAAGATGATCGGTAAAAGTTCTCAAAACTCGTCGGAGATACAAGACACTTTTAACTTCTAGTCCAATAATTATTGCTTGAATAATCAATGGACTAGGGGGACTTGATGAGGATAGGTCAAGACCGGACATGCAAATGGCTTAACATCTACATTTCCGATGGTGAAGACCTCGAGAGCAAGTGTCATACAAAGAACAAGTCGGAGGCGATGCAGTTGCGGATGAGCAAGATGCAAGTGCATCCAGCCAACTTACGAAGATGCGACTTCAGTAGTTCTATAAATAGCTCATTCATTCACTAGCAATGTAACTTCTGATTCCGGAAAACCACATATTTACTGTGTGTTTTCCTCATTTTGTACTCAAATACTCGTGATATTAACAGATCCATTGATTCATCGATTAATCTTCGTAAATTAGCCTGTTCCTAGTTGAATTGTAATTTCTCATTTACGTGCGGTGAGATTTTGTGGTTCATCACTTTTTGCCTCTTGTTCTAAGGCCACCAACTTCCGGTTATGCACCCTCAAACTTTCCACCTCGCCTGATAAAGTGTTGATCTTCACTTGCGAATCAATGGAACTGGCATTTAGTTTCGAGAGCATGTGCCTCTTTTGAGCTTCTGCAAGTTCTTCCACTTTAGCTTCAGCAATCATCCATCTTTCATACAAATCTGCCACCAAGTTCTGCTGCTTCGCATGTGATGTCATGAATTCATTAGAGAACACTTCATGAGGAACTTGGTGAATGCTAGACACATCTGTTGGTGTGCTACTTAGCAGGGAAAGCTTCTTGGCAACTAATGGGTCTTTGTATGACTGACTTGATAGCACATCCCACTTGGTGGCAAAGGGTTCAGTGACGGATGCAGGTGAAAATTCTTTAGCTGAGCTTGTCCTCATGCTAACTAGTTCAATGTCTTTCTTAAGCCATCTCGAAACAGGAACACCAAATGATGGGAAGGATTGTGAAAGGGAAGACGAACTTGAAGTTTTGGCAACAACAGAGGAAATTGGTTGAATGTTCTGCAAAAGAGGGGTGTTAATTAAAGTTTGGTCGGTCATATCGGGTGAATTCAGCAAAAAATCGGAAATATTAAATTCCTTATCATAAGGAGGGGTTACCGGTGTTTCAGCAGTGTTAGCCATAGTTTCCTCATCAACCACTTCCAAAACTCCGGAAGTGCTCTTGGAGGGTGACTGAATGGTTAATCTAGGAGATTTCCTTTTTGAAGCATGAGCGTCCTTCCCGGTATGAGGCTTGGGAGGACTGTAAGTCCCAAAACGATCCTTACACGATATCAACGATCAATCGAAGGTGCGGAATCCCGACGATTGATTGATTCAAGAACAAAGATGAAAACAATAAACGATGAAGAACACAATTAAATAAACAAACGATACTAATCACCTTTGATTCGTGCACACGATTAAATAATCGTCTGGTACACAGATTCGCTACACACCGAAAAGCCTCCTTGTCTCTCTTTCAACTGGCTAGCTCCTAATATGAGTATTAGGATTTGTTTATATAGATAAACAAATCTTAAACCTAATTTTCGGATTAGGCTAAACAGGCCCACTAAACACCCCTTAAACTCTTTCTAATTGGGCCCTAACATGTCCAAAATGGCCCAATGACCCAATACAATGAAAACCCAACTATTTTACACCTATTCTATCACATAGGCCTTCAAAATAGTCCGCCAAGTGATGATTTAATACACAAGCCACAAATTATTCCCTTACAATCTTCCCCTTGGCTTGTGATATTAAATGTCTTCTACTTTCCATTTTCAGACTTGCAGTCTTCTCCTTGGCTTGAGTATGGGTTGATGAAGATTCTTTATCTTGGGCAATCTTCATTGGGCAGCATGTGGGATGATTGATGGCTCTTTCTCTCTATCAGCATCAGCTTGAACTGCAAATGATGAACAAGTAATGAGAGGAGGATTCTCAAATACTTGCTTCTTCTTGAAAACTATTGAGTCATTGCTGAATCAGTAGTAACTGTCTTGACTTGCTTGTGACTTCAGAAGACAAATTTTGAAAACCTCTGTCTTGGCATTCTTGAATTTCTTGTTGTGACTGCTCTGCATCTTTTCTTCAATTAGCTTCCCCTAAACTTGAGAACGGTGTCTTTGGAAGCTTTACTTGAACAACCAAAAAACTTCCCCCTGAGCATAGGGTAAGTCCTTTTCCGGCTGGTTCTTCAACATGAACAGTAGCGGAGTTCTTGCTTTGGTCAACTGAGTCCTTGACCTTCTTCTCCATGAGTTATCTTTCTCACTTAACCTGTCAAACACAACATGAAACAGACACTAACCAGACGATGACTGGTTATCGGGTTAGAATTATTTAACCAAAAACACTTCCCCTGAACCCGAGGACTCTTCGCATTATCTCCCCTTGAGATTTTGGAGGAGTGAAACATTCTTGCATAAAACCCATAAAACTTATTTAAACTTCTCAAATCAACCTGGCCATGGTTGAAAAATAAACAATAAAAACTTAATATGACTCAAAAGAAAAATAAAAATAAAACAAACATATCAAATTTCTAAACGAGAAGGTTTTATTTGGGATCAAACCATATGAATCTGACTGAGGAACCCTTTTCAGCTTCTGTTACTCGAACACGTCCAGGTGATTGCCAATATACTGATCCACTTTAAACTCAAACCCTTTTCTTATTCAGGCTGTTTGTCACTTTATTATCTTTTAATGTGTATTAATTATGAACAGCAAGAGGGTTTCAACAAATCCTAGGTACATGTTATTGCACACTACCAAGCATATAAATTCCCTACCACATATTTTCACAACCTGAACCAGAAGTTTAAAACTGAGCTCCAGACTTAGTTGAGAAGAGAAAGAATAGATCACATAGAATTTTTGGGTATAATATACAAAGTCAACTGAATTTTTGAAACATTTTTAGTAATGCTCTGATCAGTGACAAAGGCTGAGGGTTTTGGACACTTGAGGGTCTCTTTTCTTGTGCTCTTTGGCATCGTTTGGGTGTATACACGCAATTTTTTTTATTTTTTTAATTTATATATATATATATATATATATATTTTATTTTAGGTGATCTAGAAGCACGTATGTATGGACAACTCCAGGTCATTGCTCACGCAAAGCAGAGGAGAGCCTTACATACATGTGAAGCATCCCCAGGTCTTTGCTCACACAAAACAGAGGGGACACTGACTTTTTGAGCTCAATTTCACACTCTTGGAGACAAGCGTGTGTATCGGGAACTTGAACATGCAGTCAAATAGAAATGCAATTAACCTAAGTGTTGTTACCCAACAAACTGCCATACGTTATCTTTAAGTGTGTAAGACATACCTTTTCAGATTTAAGAGATGAGCCTACCAGCATATCACCATGGATCATGCATTTCACATCTGCCTTACGCGTGTCAGCCATCTCCAAGACGGAAGTTTATTTCACTTCCCACCTTCTCAAACCTCAAACACACAAACAAAAGATTAAAAATTAAAAAGCACAATTTTTAGGGGTCTACTATTTCATCTTTTCTATTCTTCCCCTTGCTTTTTGATTTTTTAAGAACAACACACATCTTTTTTAAAATTATTATTATTATTATTATTATTATTTTTTATTATTATTTTTTTTGTAAACACACTAACACACTATAAGACAAAATTGGCCAAGCTAACCTTCAAAGTTTTTCTTTTGAAATTTTTTTCCAGAAATGGGTTTTGTTTCATGCACAACCATACTTCACATCAAATTAGCCAAGAAACAAACAATTCAGACAATGTTACCTTTTCTGCTGATCTATTCAGATTTACCTCTCAAATAGAGACATACCCTCCATTGAAACCTTTATGTCATGTAGTAGAGAGATGCCTCCTATCCTGTGCCTGGAACAATCACTATCACAAACAAACAAGGTTAATGAAAGTCCTCCTTGACTGTTCCTGCACACTGTGAGAGATTAGTTAGCCATTAAAACCCAAGCCATTGTGGTTCTGGGTAAACCCGATGAATCAATGAAAGTTACTTCTTTTAAACACATGCCCTTTGAAAAATCAGGAATTTGAGTTGCAGCTGCCTTTGATTTTGGTTTCCAAATACCAGGTGATTTGAAAGTTGTTTTAGTCACCTTTGAAGTAGTGACTTTAGGTATTTCAACCTTCTTCATTTCAGGTTTCTTTTTCAAAACAGTTTTAGTTACCTTTGGAGGAGTAACTTTAGGTTTGTCAACTTTGTGTTGTTTTGAAATCGATTTCTTCACCTTTTTATGAAAATTTTCATAATTTGGAAAAACATATTTTTGATTTGAAAATTTTCTTTGCTCTTTGGCAGCGCCCCAATGTTGATCAGAGGGTTTTATCGAAGGAGAAACAGTCTTCATCGCCTTAGGTGGTTGCACCTTCATTGGCTTAGACTTTATTGAATCCTGAGACGAAACACTCCGACTTTGCGGATAATATGGCTCATAGGGGCGATAGAGACAATTTCGGGCAATATGACCAGGATTGCCACAAATAAAGCAAGTTTGCTTCTTCAGGTAGAAGTCAGAAGTGTGACCGTTTGAGCTGCATGGCTTTGATGGAGAGGCATTAAGATTCGGTTGCATGTTTAGAAAGACTCTAGATCTCCAATTGTTCGATCTTTCTGACCTTGATCCATTTCCATTGAATCTTTTCTGGTTTGTTGAAAACTAAGCAGAACCAGACATTTGACCTTTTGGGCCCACTGGTTTCTTTGAGAAAGTTGTTTTGCCACTGCATGAGCCCACTGAAGAAATGGGTGACACAACCACTCTCGTTTGCTTTTCATTCTTCACTGCAGCTGTTGGTTTCACATTTGGAGACTGAATGGTGATCTTTGGCCTTTCAATTTTGATAGGAACAGAAGTTGGAGGCTTGATGGTGACCTTGGGCTTTATACTCTTAATGTAAGAGGATAAACCACCATCATGACCTAAGCCTTTGAACTTGGAGGAGAAGGATGGTAGTTCATAGCCAACAACTGGTTCTTGGTCAAACATAGACCCAGATGTCATGAATATCCTACCATCGGGCCTTGTAGTCATCACCACACGTTCCCGCTTTACCTCATCCACCACTTTCGAATAAGGAGTCTCGATCTTTGGATAAGGAGTCAATTTTTCTTCATCAGCTCTGTTCACTTCACTAGAGCTTGAACCAGCACACTCAGTAGTGTTATTAGACTGAGTTGCTTCAGTGGCTGTCTTTTCATCTTTCTGCACTGGTTGAGGCCCATATACCATGGTTGCTTCATTCAGGGACTCCTTCAACAATTCCTCTGCAGTTTGGGGCACTTTGATGTATTCATGTTGTAATGGGGGAGGAAAATTTACATCCCCGAGGCCAGATGTTTCTTTTACATGCTCGAGTCGCTCCTCTGATTTGAATAAAGTACGATGAGAGTCCATCATTTTCTTTTGAATAACTTGATGTTTCTCAAGGGCAGATTGGGAAGTGTCAAGTTTGGTTCTTAGTTCCTCCACCTCCTTAGTTAGCTCTTCTACCTTAGCATTAGCAAGCCTAAGATAGGTGCTTTTATCACTCACCTGACGTTGAAGACTCTTAACATCTACCTGAATGGCCTCAAGTTTCTCTCTAAATATTTTGGTCTTACCTTTGGACTCCCTAAGGTCTCTAGCAGTGAGAGCATGATTTGCGGTTTCATTTATGAATTTATGTTCCCATTGTAGGGTTATATAACAATTATCAATTAAACACGAGTACGCAGCGGATATTTTCCTATGAATTAATTTAACTAACCGGATAAAGAACGTGTACCTTTTTAGCTCGGCAAGAGAAGAGTCTTTAGGATTTAAAGCAAATCCCTCTACGTTCGCACACACGA